>JAYMTF010005768.1:0-11117 GCA_036897485.1 Pelargonium nanum | reverse complement strand
GCTTCACCTTTTCCTGGGCTTGGTGTTGGTGGGTTCGGTGGCAGTGGCGGTCTATTTGGAGCCGAACTCCCAGAATTTGATCAGGTGGAGCAGCAGTTGACTCAGAACCCAAACTTGATGAGAGAAATAATGAACATGCCTGTTGTTCAAAACCTAATGAACAACCCTGATGTAATGCGGAACATGATCATGAATAATCCTCAAATGCGTGATATCATTGATCGAAATCCTGAGCTTGCACACATACTTAATGATCCCAATACTCTTCGCCAGACACTTGAAACTGCTAGGAATCCTGAGCTCATGCGTGAGATGATGCGGAACACTGACAGGGCTATGAGCAACATTGAATCATCTCCTGAGGGGTTCAACATGCTCAGGCGTATGTATGAAACTGTTCAGGAGCCACTTCTGAACGCAACAACTATGGGTGGGAATGCTGAAAATGATAGATCAAACCCATTTGCAGCTCTTTTGGGGGCCCAAGCTGGGGGCCAAACTAGAGATCGATCAACTAACCCACCAGTTTCTAACTCTGAAGGGTCTGCTGGCTCTCCTGCCCCAAATACTAACCCATTACCCAATCCTTGGACCCCGGCTGGTGGTGAGTTGTCACTCTGAGACTCTGACTTCAGTTCTTAAGGATATTTTGGTTGCGGTCCCTTACAGAATGTTTTCATCTTGCAGTATCATACTTTAAATTTCTATATTCTCCATTTCCCTTTGTGCTGCGCACCATTTTTGCGCTGAATTGATGCTAAGCTTTATCTTGAAAGTTGATAGGAGATATATGCTTGTAGCTTATTCATGGTATCCCAATAAACTCATTTCATTGAAGTCTTATACCAAATTGATGAAGATGCTAAAATTGTCATGATAAATGTAGCTGCCAATTGATATTATCTTGCAGCGTTACTTTGCTCTTGTATATCTGAACATAGTTTTTAGATGATGGGAAATATTAGGAAAACAAAAAGGAAAAAAATTTGATTGTTTTGACTGCCATTCTTCTTTGTACATGTTTCGAGAGCCCGTAAAAGTTATTGTTATGATCTTTGTAAGATTCTTCTACTACAAATTGTTATGAATTTCTTTTCTTTCTATATGTTGACTTTTAGAAGTGTTGGACATGAAGAGCAATTCGCTGTTAACTAAGTTTTATTGTAGCAGCTGGAGGTGCCCATACTAACCCTACAAGGTCAACTCCTGTTGGGGATACTAGGCCGCAGGCTCCTGCTGGCTTAGGCGGACTTGGCCTCTCGGAATTTGAAGGCATGTTGGGTCCCATGCAGGATCCAAGCTCAGTGAATCAGTTCATGCAAAATCCAGCTGTTTCACAAATGATGGAGAGCCTCCTCTCCAACCCTCAGTACGTAAACCAGGTATTGATTTACCATGCTTTTGTTACTTGTTTTGATAATTCAAAAAAGTTTTGCTTCATCCAATTTTTTTTTCTTTTCTAACATCATTCAACGGGCAGATTCTTGGTATGAACCCTCAGATGCAGACTATGCTTGATTCCAATCCTCAACTAAGAGAAATGATGCAAAATCCAGAATTTCTTCGTCAGTTGACTTCTCCCAATACAATGCAGGTACATAATTATATACATGTCTACTTGTGCGTACGTGTATGTGTGTAGAGTTCTGTCTGTCTGTCTGTCTCTCTCTAATATGTGTGTCCATGCGCGCGCGCACACACACCCTTCTACAGCATGCTTTTCCAACACTGCATATACAAATATATGTAAGTTGTAGGCAGGTAATTAGATGCAGTGAATTGTTTGCTTGTCTTCCCTACACATTGTAAATGAATGGTGGTTTTTATATAGTAAGGGGTTGAATTGATATACAACTTGTTTTGAGTTATGTACAATATTAATCACTTCTTATACATTTTCTTCACGTCTTTTCCTTTTGTTTTTCTATCTTGCAGCAACTCTTGACTTTTCAACAATCTCTTTTGTCTCAAGTAGGCCGACAACAGTCAAATCAGTAAGAAGTGGCATAGTTTTGTTCTAAGTTTGTTTGATTTACTGTGCATCTTTAACTTTAAGCATGATTATTTTACATCTCTACTGTCAGCAAAGGCATGAAATCACCAGAGTTTTATTTAGATCTGTTGCATCTCTGGACTAGCATACCCTATTGTAATTGTAATTACAGGCTAGGATTTGGTTTGGGTATTGACTTATATTTGGTAGCTGATAGAGTTGTCCAATTGTTTAATGTGTTAGTTAATAGTCAAGTCTAAAAATTAATCTAAAAGAGGAATTTCCTTATAGGTAATGAATAGGGTTTGCCCAATTAGTTAATCAGTGGATCAGTCCCATTGCTTAGTTACTGAATCAAACACAATGTAGAGTATGTTCTTATAAGGTAGGCCCATCAACATTAAGTATAGGGTGAGGTTTCCTTGCTGGCAAAGAAGTATTGAGGTTATTATGTGGGTTCAAATTAATTATTAAGTGAGATTAATGTCAGTTTATATTGCTGAGGTGGCACTCTCTAAAACAGGAGAATATCGTCCAACTTGGGCGGTTACTTATAGATGACAAACTTATTTTAGTCTTTTGGACTCTTTAATAACAGAGAATAAAATATTTCAAAAAAAAAAAAACAAAGAATAAAATATAACAAAATGACAAATATTAAAGTGTATCATATAAGTATTGAACTGTTCGTCTTTTCCTACACTCAAATATAGTAAATTACATAATAAAAACTTTTGTGGTGCCTTTTAAGCGATTTATAAACACAGGAAAGTAAATCAAGTTTACTTTACTGGACTTCCTTATTCCAAATGAATTGTTTCAAATATTCATGTGATGTCTGGATGGTTGACCAGTTTGGTTGGGTAGCCTCCTTTTTTTATGTCAATTATTGTGGTTGTATTAGCAGTGCACCTGTTAATGAGTTATTTTCCACGGTTTTTGCTCTTAGTTATCTCCTAAGTCAGTGCTCTCTTGCAGGGAACCTGGTCAGACTGGTGGAGGCACAGGTAACCAATTGAATATCCATATTCTGTTTTGCTTTATATTCATGAAAATTTGGTTTTACAATTATGCTTGGTGACACTTCAAACACTTCTGTAGTAGGATTCATTTCTGTATGATGCTCTTGTTAGCAAATAGTCTTCATGTTTTACTTTTCGACTCTTGAATCTTGATTAGTTGATGAGAATTCAATATGTAGAAACCGGGATGAGCAAGGGCAGCCTTGTACTCTCCGGCCCAAAAAAAGAAACAAAAAAAGTGTTGCCTTATAGATAAAAATCTCCCATGCTTAGTTTCTTTCCTAGTTAGATAAAAAATAGTTAACATGTTCTCTTTCCCTCGTTCATCTCTTCATATATCTGTGTACTGTATTACATACGTAACTGTCAAGTTTTTTATAAGGAATTTATACAGGTCTTTTGTTGATCTCTTTATATCGACAGGAGCAGTTAACAACATGGGCTTGGAGATGTTGATGAACATGTTCGGTGGACTTGAGGCTGGCGGGTTGGCTGTTCCTACCAGATCAGATGGTATTTATCTGCCTCTTCACACCCACACACAAACACGTACAATTCTGTTTTCTTCTCAACTCATTTCACTTCTCATCTTTTCAGTGCCACCAGAACAGCTTTATGCAAACCAGCTGTCACAGCTTCAGGAAATGGGATTCTTTGACACACAAGAAAATATCCGAGCACTGATGGCATCTGCTGGCAATGTCCATGCTGCAGTTGAGCGGCTGTTGGGAAACTCCGGTCAGTAGTATCTACTATCGTTGGCCAGTTTCAACCTGAGATGTATACAATTATCCTTGGTCAGTTTGAGCCACATACTTGGATGGGCTATGCTACGATCTCTCTCTCCCTCTCAAGAGATCTAGCAGGCCCGTGTGTTGTGCACATTAAAATTAGGATATTTCATACAGATTGTGTGACAATTCTCAATTGATTATTGACTTTACAATTTTCGTTCAAATTTTCTTTGATTATAAATTACAAGTTTCAAAGTACTAGAAATTGAATCATGTTTCTACTGCATTTGTACTTTATATTATTGTATTTGTTGGTGCTGCTAAAATGTGTATAGAAGGTTGAGAATGGAACATCATGCAACTTTTTTTTTGTTGAAGGTGACAATTTGGATCTGAACCCGTGAGATTTCAAAATTTAATATGACTTTTAACCGAGCCGATCATACCAATTTTTGGATCAAATTTATCTACAAAAATACTGATTGGAATGAATTGGACCATACAAACCCGTCCAATATGCACAAATTACACTAAAATTCGAAATCCGATATAAAAAAATATGAATTTATCTTATCCAAACTTCTTATAAATCGAATGTGAATTTATCTTTACAAATCCGAATTAAAAATTTTCAATTCAGATTGTCAATCTAGTGTTGAAAAAGAAACTACCAATTGATATTGTTAGGTCGTGAGAAACTATTAACATGGAGCACCCCTATGAGATGCAAATCGCAATCAATGTTATACCGTGGGAGACTACCAATAGAAAGTGTCTTTATGAGATGTAAATATCACATTCTGCTTCACACTCACACTCACACTCACAATCAACCTTACAATAACCCGCATATTCACCCTCACTCTAGACACTCCCAAGGATATTTTCTACTTTTCCATGGCTACACCCATTACTTCCCAAGGAAATGACTCCAATGACTGCCCTAAGGAGATCTCTATACTTTCCCATGTAACTCACAAATTCCCCAATGATATCCTCTACTTCTCATGACACATATAAGAGAAATGCATACTTTCCTATGTCGCCATTGCTTATTCAACACTCTCAAGACAACCTCTCATCATTACATTATGTTGCTCGTGGTAATACAATAATTATAAGATTGTGAATCACAATACATCTTCAACATAGCATTATTTCAAAGGATTCATGATGAATCTCTCAACTTTTTTTTTTGACAGTAGTCATCACTATAACTATCAAATATGCTCATTAAATCTCTGATGCCACATCTTCAACTGCAGTAAGTATAAATACCTCTTTCATTGATGGAAGAGGGGTAAGACATTTTTCTTTACATTTTTTTCGTACTGCTCTAAATTCATTTGATAGAGAACTTATTCTCACACAGAATGGATTTCAACGCCAACAAACTTTTTTTCACTTAACGCAAATGTTTGTCTAGTTTAAAACTAGAAACTCGAAAAACTTGAAGCTCCGATACGTGACGTGACACTATCAAAGAAAGACAAACTATTAAATTGATCGTGGTCAAGAAAGTCTCATCAATTTTCACTCTCTAAACAATTAATCCTACTACTAACTTAAAGTGATGACCCATGACTCCATGAGCTATTGGCCAATTGGCAGCTCCATTGTTTTTGGGAGAACATGTACTTGAATTTTGTTAGGGTCTTCACTGTCAAAACTCAAAGTGAAGGAGTTAAACTGATCCGCAGCCATTGTAGAAGCTGATCCAAAAATCTGAAAAAACATGCCTAAAGACAAATCACCACTTTTAATTCCACATAACACATACAGCTCACAAGGAATGATTCGTCATTGGCATCTGAATTATTTAGCATCATTTCCCTAATCCAACGGTCCAAATTACATCAGTAAAGCGACCATTCTCGCCGATCATGTCCACGACTACATCAAATTACAAAGTAATCGATTCGTATCATAATACCTGTCGAAGAACTCCGATCTGAAGAAAAGCCAGAACCCTCCGTCTTTCTCCTCCGCGATCCGTCGAAAATTCCGCCCAAAACGGTTATAGAATCTTCAAAAATCAACTTTTCTCTGTTCTCGCGATCGATCTCATTTTGTTTCTATACACTTCACACGCTACTCGTTCAACTGTTTTGATTCGGTTCAGGTCTGTTTTTTTTTGGAAGCCAAACAGTGCTTTCTTTTTTGCCGATATCAGAGAAAATTTGAAGCTATTTGTTTCTGTTTTGCTCAGTGAACCGTAATTAGTGTGCAACAATGATGGAGAGGGCGGATTCCGGGCAGAAGCTTCACACGCGGATGCGGCTCTGGGAGTTCCCGGATCAGTATGTGATTGAGCCTATTGATGGCTCCTGCGGCTCCTCTTTGGCCGTCGACCGGGTCGATGGTTCCATGAAACTCATTGGTGGGCGCTTGTTTTATCTTACTCCTTGCTTGATCTGGGTTATGATGTCACTCGCTTCACTCTGTAGTTTTTGTTCTGTGTTTCAGATGACATTCCAGAATGCAGCACTCTTCGGGTTCCCAAAACTCGCACCATTTTCGGGGTTGTGGGAATGCTAAAGCTTTTGGCAGGTATGTTGAGATGCTAAATATGCTTATGAGATACCCGAACTTTATGATTTTCAAAATATGCTTGTTTTGGGTGATGAGATCTATTCTTTGGTTATTATAGAGTAGGGACATGTACATGAGAAATTGGGTCGGGTGAGAAGTATAAGACATATTTACATTATTGTTAAAACTTGAGTTTGGACAAAGCTGTATGTTGTGTGCACCCTGTACTGCTACATTAGTGAAAAACAGTAAAATGCCTTGCTTCGTTTCATGTATCCTTAACCTTATAATAAGTGGACTGATATAGTTGGACCTTTCTTGAAGATGGTAATAGACTATGCCAAAATCTATACTTAATAGATATGCAGGAACTCTGGATCCCCCCACCTCTTTGTTTCTTCACGGCTGATAACAAAAGAACTGTACCGCCATACCCTTGCATAACATGAGGGAAGGGACACAATTGTGGAATGTTTTCATTGTTCGTGAATGACAAATAAAAATTTAGTTCCCATCACATCTAGATGCTTAACACTGAAGTTAAAGTTTGCTTGACTATTTTGACAGTTTTAAAATTTACTATGTTGTCAGGTTCATATTTAGTTGTTATATCGGGATGTGTATGTGTTGGATCTTATTTGGGGCATCCTATCTTCAAAGTTTCATCCTTGAAAGTTCTTCCTTGTGATCATTCACTTAAAGATTCCTCTGCAGACCAGGTAAACCTGCTGTTGCTTTGCTGTGCCATTTTATTTATATGGTAATCAGGTTGAACTCTATATTTGTTATAATAATGCAGAGAAAGACGGAGTCTGAATTTTCTCGGCTGCTACATGTTGCAGAGAAGACTCATGGTCTTTATTTCTCATATGAGATTAATTTGACACTGAGGTGAACTATCTTTTAATTACATAAGTGGCATTTGTGTACAATTTTGTTATGATGAAATCATGAAAAGGAACTACAAAATAAAGAGACAGTTTGTACATTGATATTATATGCCATTAAGTATATAATACTTTTCTGCATAGATTTGTGTCTCTAAACATTAAAGGTATAACTGGATTCAGCATATGAGAATCATGATTACCTTGTTACTTAAACCAGTTTTAGATTCTCCGAGTGCAAAATTCAGAACTGTTCATTAAATTAAAACTGCAATGCTGAATTAGATATGCTTTGCATTTGCTCAACGAGGGGTTCTATTAAACCTGTTTCAGTTGAACCTCAGTGGCAATTTATAAAGCTCTTACTTGAATTCAGTTTCTAATGTTTATACGGTCCTATCTTGTAACAAAGCCTGCATTCTTTTGGCATGTAATACTTATACAGTTATGACTTCTTTTTTACTCTAGTTATTATTATATACAGGTATGAAATTGTTCTAGCCATAAAATACTATATTTTTTTACAGTTCCCAGAAGTTACATGCTTTAGGTGATGAGTCTAAATTACTTCCTCTTTGGAGACAGGTAAGTAATAATAAAAACTATTTGCCTTTCACTTTTAGTTCTTTTCCCAATAACCTTCTTTCAGAGGGATTCTACTATGAAGACTGCAGCTTCAGCAGTTGGTCTTGTCTTATTTTTTTAAATTATTTTTTGCGTCTTATACGTTTTATCAACCTATGTCTTCAACTGTGTTGATGCAGGCAGAACCAAGGTTTCTCTGGAACAATTATATGTTGGAAGTGCTCATTGATAACAAGGTTTTGCTATAGCCAAGTTGTTTTTATTGTTACATTAACCATTAACTTCAGTGCTTTATCATTTGTATGCACTCACTGTTGAATTTGTCTGTTATCATTGTGCAGCTTGACCCATACTTACTACCTGTTATCCAAGGGAATATCCTTATCTCGTTATAGTTCCAGTTTTATTTTGTCTCTACATGAAGGAAAATATAATATTGTTTATGATTTGTACTGGTATGCATTGCTGGTATTATATTTACTAATTGTTTTTCCATTGAAAGTTTCTCCTTGATTGACAATCACGCTTTCAGAACTTTCAATCAGCCATTGGAAAAGTTATTGTTGATATTACTCTAATTGCTCGGAGATGCACTAGAAGAAATGGTAATGTAATCTGTTCATTTTCAACTTGGTTTCTACGTGGTCTGTGAACAGTCAAATATTATTTTGTTCCGTAAATTCTAATATGATTAAGATACTTGTAATATGCTAATATTATTTTCGTACATTTTCATAAATGTTTATAGCGTTTGCATAATCCTTGTAATACAGTGACACTTTTGCAAGTCTAGGGCTGCCCTTGGTCTCTGCTTCATTGAATATAATGAAGTTTTAACTAAAAATATATATTTGTGACTGCATAAAAAAAATGTAGCATGTGGTGTGTTAACAGGCCTTGATCATGTGATCAGAGATTTTTTTATTTATTTCTATTTTTAGGGGGGATGGGGTGTCTGGTGTTTGATCAGGTTTAAATTGTGAAAAAATAATTATAAAAAGCAATTATACCATGTTCTCAAGAACTCATGCAAACATCTTGATGCAATATTTCTACCTCGTCTGGGTAGAAACGCGTTGTCGTCGTCCGATGGTTTTCACGGATCTAAGTACGTGATTCAATAATAATTTCCAACGAATACACCTTAAGTGTAAAAATTTCCAACGCGTAGCACTAGAATTCACCTCTGGTGTGAGAGTAAGTGAATTCGGCTTAGCAACTATAGCTCACAAGTATGTGAATGTGTGTGATTGTGTTTCGTACCTCAGCCCCAAGGGGTATTCATAGTGGTAGCTCATTGATTTTGATTGGTGGAGAGTATTTAGGAAGTCCAATGTAATTAGAGCACTTTCATAACACATTGAATCTGGACATGTGTGATTCAGAAGGTTTTGAATTGGGTTGTGCATCGTTTGGTGGACCATGGGTCGGGTCTTGTCAACCACGGGCCGGATGGTATGAACTGTTGGCCGCTCCGGGCTAATTATATGTAGAATTGGGCCACCCAAAATGGAACCAATTATTTTTGTATCATTTAGTTCCTTGAAAATGACATTCCATTGTTATGGAAGCATTAGGTTTTGTTTCCCTCTATCTTGCTAATCAAGTTGATCCTCATTTGCATTTCTTGGAAGGCACCCGGCTGTGGAGAAGAGGAGCTGATGCTGATGGGTATGTCGCTAACTTTGTGGAAAGTGAGCAAATTCTACAGGTTAATGGATATACAGCATCTTTGCTTCAGGTAATCCTCTATTTACTTGTATATTCTATGATGGCAAAACTGATATGCACTTGCTATTCCATTTTTTGTTTCTGCTTTGTTTGTAGTAGCAGTGGACATGAATCTAAATTCCTGTATGCTAATTGGAAAGACATTTGAATTGATAATATTTGTTGACCCAAATATTTTTGGCTTATAAAAAAAAGACCTAATATTTTTGACAAGGCGTTACAAAATTGAGTACTTTTGCCATGAGTGATTGGTAGTGATCTTATGTGATGTACATAAGTTAAACTTTAATCAATAGGAAACAGTAGCATGTTCAATTTGTGTGTTTTTACTCTAAACAAAACTAACTTGCTCTCAAGAAGCAAATGGCTATGACTTCCTTTAACAACATATGTGACCCCTCTTCGGATTTTCACATGATACTATACGGAGAAGTGCTTGATTTGACCACCACATTTTTGTTCCATTATATGGCAAGAGCTTTGTTCTTTTCCCAAGGAGGCATGATGTCCTAGAATTTTCCAAATAGGCTGACTCCAACTTTGAACTTATAAGTTATCTAGAATAAATGAATGAATGATATCATCAATGATCTAATTTCTTCCATGCTACTGACCAAACATATATATTTCAATTGTAATTGGTACCATGACTTTTGAGTCATTAAGTAATTGTGCTGAGTGAAATTCTGAATTCCTTATACTTTATGTACTCAAATGACAAGATGTAAATGCTTTGGGCTCAACTCCAAGATGGTCACTTTATGGTGTGTTTCTAGAGGGTGAGCCTTGACACAACAGTAAGATTGTTGTCTTGTGATCATGATTCATGAGATCACGGGTGCAAGTTAGGGAAACAACCTTTCTGCACAAGTAGTGGGAAGGTTGCGTACATAAATGACCCTCCCCAAATCCCAACCTTGTGCTCTAGGTTGCCCTTTATTTTCTGCTCAAGATTCTTTAACTCCATATTTATTAATTGGACCACAAGAAAATCATTTGAAGTCTCATATCTAGTGTAATCAATGTTATCAAAATTGTGATCCTACATTTAGGTATTGCTCTTGGTCATTATTTGAATCTGTGGTAAGTAGAATCAGTGTAGAATTTTATGATTATAATAAAATGCTTTTTTTTTGTGTGTGAATTGGTAGTTAACCACTGGAATAATGATGTTTCATGAATTGTTGGCTGGTTTGGGGCTCAGGCCCAACTAAAATTGGCCTTAAAGAAAAGATCATTCTTAGAGGTTTAGACATACTCTACTAAAATTTTGTTAAAAACTTTTGATAGGGATGTTTCATTGTGTTGCTTGGGTACTATAAGTACTTAAGTTTATGATTCCATTTTGTTTTTAGTTTTCTATTCTATACATTTATATTTCTAGAACTATTTATCGTAAGTTGATAGAATCTTCTGATCTTACAACCTGGTTATGCTATTTCATCACCAATCCAAAATAGAATCCTGATTTCAATAATCTGGTTCTTATTAAGCATGTTTTTAGTTTTCTATTCCATACATTTATATTTCTAGGACTATTTATCGTAAGTTGATAGAATCTTCTGATCATACAACCTGGTTATGCTATTTCATCACCAATCCAAAATAGAATCCTGATTTCAATAATCTGGTT
>JAYMTF010005767.1:0-11119 GCA_036897485.1 Pelargonium nanum | reverse complement strand
CCTTATTGTATCGATTTGGACTCAAGAAGAGGGAGCGATTGGAAAATACCGCTGGACGACTACGACAAACAGTTTCTGTCAGAAGCGAAGCAGAAATAGCGCATCACAAATATTTAGAGTCGAATCAACATGGAATTATTTTCTCGATAAAGAAAATATGGTCGTTAAATCGGTTCATCCATCCACAACTACTTGTTTATTAACATTTTAGGCTTAAACTCGATATCTTATAGGAAATCTAAAACACTTAAACCCCCTAACAAGTCTTAATAATATTATTTTTTTAATCATATTTGCTTCTAAAATAAGTGATTTTTTGAAGTTTTTTTTTTTAAGGATAAATTAGAAAGTAATGTAAACGACCGATGCTGTAATGTTATTTGGGCCATGTCTCATGCTAATGAAAGGAATGGATTGGCTCTCAGAATTATTTGGATATAAAAATTTAGCAGAAGCCCACTTCAGTCACCTCTATGGCTTTAAGATTACACATGGATATCTACTACATCTATTGGGCCATATGAGACAGCCCCAATTATTTGTCACAATTATTGCGAAAATAACTCACATAATTACCCAAACATGAGTCTTTTGTCTCCTCCTCTTTCTGGTTTGTTTATTGTGAAATGTCTATTCAATTCAAAGCCGGCAAATTGGGTGTCTACTTAGGTTAGGGTTATTGAATTCTAACTCGACCCAAAAGTATTTCAGGGGGGTTGGGTTGTTGAGCATAACTCGATTCCAACCCGTATTACTTAAGAT
The DNA here is from genome assembly GCA_036897485.1 of Pelargonium nanum. Taxonomy (NCBI): domain Eukaryota; kingdom Viridiplantae; phylum Streptophyta; class Magnoliopsida; order Geraniales; family Geraniaceae; genus Pelargonium; species Pelargonium nanum. The sequence goes on along the minus strand of JAYMTF010005767.1, from coordinate 10,357 downwards.
TTGTTTGGAGTCGAGTTGGATTTAAGTTTTTAGGTACAAAATGTGTTGAATTTTATCGATTAGTCCGACCCAAAAGTTGACCAAGTTCGGGTCCAAAATTGTCAGCTCTAACTCATCTAGAGTGAAACCAACAAATTAACCACCAAGCGCGTGTGTCAACTGGTAAGGGGTTGTTCCAGCTTAACCTGAAGTATCGAGTTCGAGTCTCAGTGAATGCAGTTGCGTTAAAACTTGATAGGAAAAACTTTTGCCGCCCTTGTGGTCCTAGCCGGCTCGAATGAGGATTAGTCTGGGTGTGGTAAAACGGCTTAAAGGCATGCCAACCGCGAGTTTGCATACCGCTCAGGAACCTCATGGTTTAGACAAAAATTCCAACAAATTAAGATCATAGTTGCAATAATTACATTAAAAGTTACTTTTTGATTTCACTTTTAGGTGGCTTTTAGGTTAACTCAAACTCTTGCTCTAGTTTAATAAATCAAACCACCTAAAAGTGAAATCACACCAAATCAGCTTCCTTCTTAAGACTCAGTTTTATACTTCTATTAGCAAATGATTTATTCTTTTTAACTTTTAAGCTATGCACACTTGCATGCGGACTTAACAAATTTGGTTCAACGGTTGTAAATTGCTCTGCGCGGTCAAAAGCAAATAAATGAGAGTTTCGGTGCTCTGCCATTGCAGACCGCTTTCAGAGGCTGAATCAGTTACAATTGGAGAGAACTTGCAATTGAATTGATTGTACATAAACTTGAAAACCATCAATTGTTTGGCAATGTACACAGATTGTGGTTCTCACAATTTATAGATCACCACATACATTTCTCCGAAACTTCTATTGTTACTTTAGTCCTCATAATTATCAATAAATGCAACCAACTGTGATAAATCAACAGCTCAATGCCATCATTGACGATATTAGGTACACGCATTAATTATCGCTATTTAATCAATAAATTCCACTCTGAAAATGAAATGGAAAAAAAATCTCAACACACTTCCAATGAAAAAAGAACACACCATAGCTGATACGTACAAACAAACAAACAAAAAAAACAGTGAAATTGAAATAAAGATGGCCGAGAAAATGGCATGTGAACCATCGAGAATGCAATGCAGCTGCCAGTAACAGTGTGAGACAGCTACTTCCACCACCTGTAGCGGTTTCTGTAGCTCAGATTTCTCTATCAGTCCCATCCAGTTTCTTGATTAATTTCTCAAAAAAAAAAGAAGGGTATTTAGTAATGAAAAACAATCTTAATTACATCTCCAATGTTAAGAAAATTGAATTCATGGAAGAATATAACAATGCATTAAATAAATTAATCAATACAACAGCATCGATTGCAAGTTTCCGACTGCAAATGTGTACTCATCTATGTCTCCTAGCTCCGGTAAAACTGAAAATGGAGGGAAAATCAATTATCAGAGATCCACTGCAAATGTGTACTCATCTATGTCTCATAGCTCTGGTAAAACCGCAAAATGGAGGGAAAAATCAATTAACAGAGATCGAGATCGATGAGGTCTCATGTTCGAGGCTTCGAGCCAAAATTGTTAACAGAGATCGAGATTGATTAGCAGGGGTTTCTCAATTGGTCACATCAAGCTTCTTGATTATTTTTTCAAGAAAAATTGGGTATATTGTAATGAAAAAAATCTTAATTACATCTCCAACCAACATGAACAAGAATGTTAAGAAAATCGAATTTCATGGAAGAATATAAGAATGCATGAAATAAATTAATAAGGATTAAAGGTTTCCGACTACAAATGTGTACTCATCTATGTCTCCTCGCTCCGGTAAAACGGAAAAAGAGGGAAAATCAATTAACAAAGATGATGATGGCTCAGGTACGAGGCTCGGTTGATTAGCAAGGATTTTGTTCTGGGGCGGAGAAGAGTTCGGGATCGAGCTTGGACCGGCAGAGAGGGCAAATAGGGTGTTTCGAGAGCCACGCGTCGGCGCAGTCCACGTGGAAGCCGTGGTTGCAGCCGGGGACCATTCGGGCCAGTTGCTCCTCCTCGATGTCGTCCAGGCACACCGCGCACTCCGTCCCCAGAACCAGATCCTTCCCGGCGATCTTCGGCAGCTTCTCCAGGTCCGACTTCGACAGCCCCTTCGCGGCCTCTTTCTTCGCCGGAGGCGGCGGCGGGGCAGCGCCGGTAGCGGCGTACCACAATAGACAGATGTAGACGATGAGGACGGCGCTCATGCCGGCGCAGGGCAGAAACAGAGCCAAGAACACCGAGAAGAGCATGTTTGAAGTAATTTAATTTCACTACTTTGTGGTTTACGGAGGGTGGCGAGAGGAAGCAATGTGCGGGAACGAAGAAACCATGGCGAGGGTTTAGGTGTTCACGGGAATGGAGAGGTGTTTGGGTGACGTGTACGGCATTACAGGGGATGTTAGTGGTGGTTACGGGTGGGGCTGGGGATGGGGCTATTTATATGTGGGGAAGGAGAGACATTTTTGTGTGTTTCGTGAGTCACAAGAAACGAAGAGAAATATCTATGAACCAGGCTTGGTACAACTGTACTCACTACTAACTAACTGTACTCACTAATGAATCCGTGTGTGAATGGTTATAGTCTTGACTTGGTACAACTTTATTTGTTACGGATTCAGATGTTTTCAGTTTTTAAACCTGTTTGAGTATGAAGAGAGAATTATTATTAGCAATATTAGTGGCGTCACTTGGCGCATATTTGGCAATAATCCCAATTTGAAAACAATAGTGTTGGGTTGGGTTAATATTATTATTATAATAACTGTTAAAGAGAACAAATAAATGTAGGGTACAAAAATTGTATTTAGTGTGGGCAATGAATATTTGCATTGTGATTTGTGGGTAGTGAGGATGAGCTGGCTACATCCCAAATTTGAGTGAGGAATTTGGGGGGGAGTGCAGGACAACTGAGCAGTGCCATTTGATTCCAGGGAGTGGTTATGGTTTTATTGGGGATGGAGAGGAAAATTAATATGAGTTGGCCGTTGGGTTAGGGCTTGGGAATGTGGTAGAGGATGGTTCCAAGGGTACAGACCCTCCAACTACTGGTTGTGGCTGTGGCTGTGGCTGTGGTGCTAGCTTCTAGGTAGAGAGCCCGGGGAGAAACCATAAATTATTATGTTTACTGTTTTAAAATAAGTGTGTTAATTTTTTATATTTTATATTATTGGCTAGTGTTTAATGAATTTGATACAATACAATATACATGTTAATGATATAGAATGTTAGATTTGTAACATTAATTAATTTTTTAAAAAAGAAACAAGAAACATTCTTTTTTTTTTTTAGCTAGAGTAATAAATTCTAATAAGGTACTTGAACATGCTTCATTACTCCTAACACCTTTGAATTTGTCACTTAAACCACATTGTTAAGATTTTGATAGTACAACACATAATGGTTTGAGATTTTACTATTAAAATGTTAATCATATTAAAAATGTTTCACTTACATCATTATATGTAGATTTTTCATCTTGTATTTTATTGATGCGGGACTTTAATATCAACTTTAACACCCTCGATGTTAGACTTTAATACTCACTCCAACGCTACACCTGATTATGTGCAAACCGAAAAACGCAATTGACCTTATACATGGATAAAATAAAAGTAGGCAACACAAATAGGCTAAGGTCTTGATAGAAACCAGTTGTCCAATTTCTCGGTATACTTATCTTTGTTCTCATCATCTTGTTTTGCAGCTAGGTGCAAGATTTTCACAGGTCACAATGCGCCAAAGAAGTATGCCTTTTAAAAATCTACACATCTCTTTATAACATAAATCATATTTCGATCCATCAAAATTGTATAAATATGATGAGTGAACAAAAGAATTATCGAAACAATAGTAATACCTAATAGCATCAAGGTTAATGCATAATCCAATAGGAAAATTGAAAATGTTTGAGAATAAACATGCCTTTAAATTGGATTGCCAAAAAACTTTGGAAATCACTATGGTTTGAAAAGTGAATCAAAACCACTAAATTGGCCGGTCAAAACAATATGAATGGTCAAATATGACGTGGCACGCTAAGATTGGAATGACATGACGTGAAGATTATCATACGAGTGTCAGAGTTGCGCAGAGCGCGTCGGAGACATAAACTCAAGTGTTTGGACGCACGACATAACTTGTGGAGCTTCTGTTAGAGTGTGGATGCGCATAGGTGTTTTGATGGAGGTTTTTTTTTCATAAGCGACAAGACAACAAACCTACAAAGACTTGTGTTTCTCACCCTCTAGTGGGGGCGTCACCCGAGTTAGTTGTTAGCTCTTCCCTTAAACCCATAAATTCCACTCCATACCGTCGGCAAAGAGGCTCGAACTTGAGACTTCAAAGGAAATTCAAAGCGCATCAACTGCTTGGCCTAACATGCCTTGGCTATGTTGGAGGTTATGTCACTTAATATGGAAGTGTTGACGAGATGAATGTTTTAGTATGATCATATTGCAATTTGGAGTAGCAACTCAGACCATAATGAAGAGAAAAACAATCAAGCCAAACATAGTCGTCTCCACCAAAAAATAACACAAACTAATAGATTTTTCACACTAACGAAGATTAACTTTAGAAGAGCTCTTACACCATGTTATGATTATGACATTGGGCTCAACATAAAGACTTAGATTTTCTCTACTTAAATATCAATATTATTCTTAGATTTTCACTTGCACCATTATTCGCAAGTCTACACATAATGACTTGGGCGAGTGCGCAAGATAGATGCATAGTGATTGAAAGGCCTCACATGGAGCTCGAGTCAACATGTTTATTGGACGCTCGACCTTTTTGTCTATCAAGCATAGTTGAATGCTCTTTGTAAACGCGTGAAAAGATTGGCGTGAACTTGTCTCAACTTTTCATTTGGCGTTTGTTGGGAGTTAATTGAGGTCCATGGGGAAAGAAGAAAAAGAAAGAGAATAAAGTAGAAGAAACAAGTGTAAGAGCGTGAATCCAGGAACACAATTAATATCTCAATTCTAAAATACTATGAATAGAAACATGAATATGTATGTTATGTTTGAAATAATTGTTGTTCAAAGATAGAGTGAAATTATGGAATCATTATTGTATTAATGAGACAATTTGTTCTTCAGTTTTTTAGGGTTTGTTCTTTAAATTCAAGAGTTTTGGGGAGAGACAAAGCGAAATTGAAATATTGAGTTTCAAAATGCTCATGGCACCAACACATGAGTTCAATTTTTAAAATTTTCATTAAGTTAAATGGATCTGCAAGCAGACCCAAAAGATTGGTACACTTGATCAATAGTTTGCAAAGCAAATGCCATTTATGTTGTTTGGGACAAAAACGGTAATTCAGGTGTCATTACCTCATTATTTATTTGAACATATTTTAAGTTGAGTGAACCAAAAGTTAATATTAATTATATTAAAATTGCAAAACAACTTTTATTTTGTTGAAAGTAATTTGTATTATATTAAATATAGATCAAACATTACAAATATAAAATTCACGTCAGGACCCTGTAAGTCTACTCATTCTTCTAAACCTGACATAGAACACGACAACCTAGCTGAAACATAAGTCGCCCGATTCGCAGACCTACTAACAAAATCAAAATCTATACTAGTTTTTATGATCAACAAGATTCAAGTTATGACCCACAATCATACCAAAGGCACTGGTTTTATCCTCCCATTCGATCTGCACGACTTCTAAGACTTGAAATGCATCAGAGTTCACCACAAAACCACTTCCAACAAGGAAAGACTAAACAAAACTTCCAACACGGGAAGACAAAACCAAACTTCCAACAAAGGAAGACAAACCACAAACTCCACAAAAAGAGTAAAAACAAAATATAAAACCAATATAACAACTACACAATTTACACCAGAAAAACATGAAAAGAATTAGTCTATTTGTAGTGAACATACTTTCACAAACTAGTCGATAATGAAGGCGGAGATGATAATACGTCGTTTGCAAGTGGATTGAAAGAGATGAGCCAACAGTAATGATGAAAATCAGTGGAAGAAAAAGACCAATAGGTCGAATCTGTTCAATATGTGTTTGTTCGATAGAAATAATGCGCTAAAAAATTATTGAACCAACGCCGCTAAAAAAAAGGTCGACGGTGGTTCGAATCAGAAACTTTTTACTTATTTTATTTTATTATTTATTTAATATATCGGGTCCAGAGTGGGACAATTTATAGTTTATTCTTTCCCATCCCGTGTCCCGACCGGAAAATTTCTTTTTAATCCGACCCGCTCCGTGCACTGTTCGCGTTCAAGCATCAACTCAATCGATTTACAAGTACTCTCTCCGTATTATATTTCTTGACCGCTAGCGGTTCTTTGGAGAAGCGGTTCGGGTAAAGTTTCGGTTTAAACCGGGCGAGAAGAGGATTTTGGTTAGGGTAGTGGACACTGGTAGTTTAGTAAATGGCTGAGACCAGGTGGAGTATAAAAGGGTTGTGATCTTCCTAATCCAATTAGGGCGTAAAAGAACAAACAAAGCCGTAGAAGAGGGCTCTTTCTTGGTGAAGCACAACTTATCCGAACTGCTACGACACAGGTACGTATCACACAGATCCAAACCCTAACCCTACCTCCTCCATAAACTCTCATTTCTGCCTTTCTTTGCATGGCTCGGTTTTGATTTCTCGATTTTCTTCTCATTCTCTTGCGCTCGCTACTTCCTTCTGCTCATATTTGTTGCTTGATTTTGAAACTGACTGCTTCGGATTTTTTTTCTCTTTCTATTTTGTGTAATTGGTGCTTGCTGTGACTGAAATTTTGTTTTGGCTTTACAGAAGAAGATGGATCGGTACCAGAGAGTGGAGAAGCCGAGAGCAGAGACACCTATCGACGAGAATGAGATAAGGATTACCAGTCAGGGCAGGATGCGCAGCTATATTACTTACGCCATGAGTCTGCTTCAGGTTCTTACTTTTCCCTCTATCCCGCCCTCTTATTTTTCAGTTTTTGTTTGTGTATTTTCTTTTATGTTGGTTGCGTGCTGTAGAGAGACACGCGCATATATTATGGCTGTTAATGGTTTTGTTTTTAGTCCCTTAATCTATAAGTTGCACTGAGAAGATAGTGATTATTGCTTTAGATGAGAGGAAAACATTGGTTTGTGTTCCCTGAATTAGAAAGTTAGGCAGGGGGTGACTATTGGCTGAAACTCGGTTTGGTAGACAAAGTGTGAACCAATTTACAATTTCAGTAATTATTACCATATGAAACATGTGATGGATTTAAGTTTGATTTCTTGGCAAATTTATATTTGATTTAAATTAACTGGTTTTTAAGTGGAAAACCTTGTCATTTTTGTATGCCACAACCATTAGATAGTTATGGAAAAATGTCAAGACACTTTATCTAAGCCCCTGTATTTTCAATAAATTTGTGTAACTATTGTGAGACAGTTGCGTTTTTTACATCTAGTCATTACTATATGTTCATCGTGTGTCTCCTGTTTGTAATCATATGTAGGAAAAAGGTTCCAATGATATTGTTTTGAAGGCAATGGGAAGAGCTATTAACAAGACTGTTACCATTGTGGAGCTTATCAAGGTTTTTTTATTCTCTTCATGTTTGTGTATAATTGCATTCTGTCACATTTATTTATATTTTTGGCTTGAAATGGCTGGCGTCTTCATGTTGTCTGTATTGCAGAGAAGAATTGTTGGACTTCATCAGATCACATCAATTGGATCTACAGACATTACAGACACATGGGAACCGCTTGAAGAAGGCCTCCTTCCGTAAGAACAGTTTTGAACCTTGTTTGATATTGCATGTCCGTTAATCTTGTGAGGTTTTAGTTCTTTTCATTTTGTATTCCATGATTAAGTAGTGTTTTTTTTTTGGTTTCCAGGTTGGAGACCACTAGGCATGTGTCAATGATTGTGATAACCCTCTCAAAGAATGAACTGGACAAGTCTGCAGTTGGGTGAGTTTGTAGATGGCGAATGCTTGTCTTAAATATAAATTTGTCTGTCTTGAGGTATTTATAACTCGCTGCTTCGTTTGAATCACATGATAATCAGAGATAGATCAACCATTGAGTTTTACTTTGTATGTTGCGGGGGCAGTTGCCCTTACTGAGTTTTTTTCTTCTTGAAAACATACCATTTTTTCACGCCTGTCTCTGATGTTATTTCAAATTTACCCCACCATTATTTGGAAACTTTGAGTATGCCCCTATTTGTTTAAAAACTTTTTATCATTGCCCCATTATATTTTTTTTACTAATATTGAGCTTGAATTATGCTAATGTTTGAACTTGTATTGGGCTCATAATAACTGCTATTTTTTAGAGGGAAGAATAAACGATTAGTTTTATAAATAAATATTTTTAAATAAATTTGCCCCCACCGAGCAACAGTTATGGATCCGTCACTGATGATAATGAACTTAATAGATTGAGATTAGAATTGTTTCTACTATTTGAAACCAGCCTATAGGCACGGATTATGCCATTTTGGAATGCTGTAGTATGGCTTGCTATCATACTCCTAATTCAATATATGTTAAACATTGCATTGTTTTTAACTAATTATTTGCTAAGGGCATGAGTAGCTTGATTGTTTAGCTCCTAAATTTGGGATATAAAGCAATCGCTCCCTTCTATTTGTGAGCTCTAATAAAATATGAGATAATTGATTTGGTTATTGGATTTATGAACTGGTGCTATTAGAGTCTACCTTACATTTGTATTTACATAATTTTATATTTTCCAGCCACTTATTATTAATTAAATATTAACTGGGGAAGTAAATAGACAATTCTGAAGGTGCAAACTACTATTCAGAAATGGTGGTTTGGGTTTTACTTGGGTCCACAAGTTTTGTATGTTAAAGTGGGTATTGAATAATTGATTCATCCTTCCGCTATTTTAGTAAAATATCTAAGGTATTGTGATAGTGTAAAATGACCCCTTCATTTCTCATGTTCGCTAAATATATACTATCTTTCAACTTATTTTCCAGTTATATATGATTATTTCTTGTATACACAAAAGTAAATGCTTCTAATTTTAAACTGGCTTGATTAGTGAAAACCTATATTGACCCATGAATTATTACTTGTTTACAGGTACCAGCCTCCCATACCAGCTGAACTGGTTAAGCCATCTACAGATTTTGATTATGAAGGAGGTAGCTCCTATTTCATGATCTAGGTACTTCCTTTAGTAGTTTGATTGTGACTTTTATAACACTTTTTTTTTAATGCAGAGGGTTCACCAAGTGGCCGTGGTAGGGGTCGTGGCGGTAGAGGTAGGGGTCGTGGTGGTAGAGGTACGCTTTATATTAGATTTGAGTGCATGTGTTTGTTTGAGTTACTTAGTGTATTGTTCACTGCAATGGATGACATGCGTAAGCTGTTTAGCTATTGTTGAGATTTAACCATTCTTTTCATAACCAGGTGGGTTTATTCAATTAAAATAAGTGAATGATGCCAAATAAACAGCTACATTAGGGAAGATTTGCATAGATTTCTATTATTTATAAAACAAGGTGTAAATTGTTTCAAGTCTTATCTGACCAAATTTTAGTTGACTAACTACCATAAAACAGCTGCATTAGAGAAGAATTGGATAGATTTATATTATTTCAAAAGAGGGTTAAGTTGTTTCATGTCTTGTGTGACTAAATTTAGTGGACTGTAACTATCAAAGATGAACAATGGCCATCTTGAAAGAGATTGGGATGGACGTGATTGCATATAGTAATTGTTTTATGATGACCGCTTTGTTTATTTCAGGGAATGGTTTTATGGCTGCTGATTTTGAGGATGGAGGTTGGGACCGCAACAGAGGTTATCCTAGGGGTAGGGGTCGAGGAAGAGGTCGTGGTTTCCGTGGCCGTGGAAGGGGAGGGTACAATGGACCTCAGATTGATATGCAGCAGGATGGAGGCTACAATCAAGAAGCACCTTTTCAAGGCCGCGGTATTTTGTCTACACCTTTTTCCTCTATACAATTAATCTTGTCTACATAGATGTTACAGTGGGTTGGTTCCTCGTTGAGAGGCCTGGTTGTCTTTCTAATTAATTGAGTAGGTTTGATCAGGTTCTGTAATATTTTCAACGGGCTCCCATAAGTAGATTTTAGGATGATTAGTTATTGTTATTCCACTTCATTTTAACTGCTGCATGTAAATTAAAAATGATCTCGAGGACTTCTGTTATCACATGCTGTAAACATAATCTAGTGATTGTTCTGCTTAGGATGCTAAAGGTTGGTGTCTCTCTTTAGTGGAGTGTATTGTAACTTTTTGTCCTCATCTTGTACAGCCAAGACATCATTGCAGGCACTGTTTTTGGAAAATTGAATAGGCCAAGGTCTTAGGAGAGGCTTTCTTTA
>JAYMTF010005766.1:0-11121 GCA_036897485.1 Pelargonium nanum | reverse complement strand
ACACATTGTAATAGCTCAATATTAATTTATAAACCAAAATTCGTAGGTTTTAAAATATTATATGGGTATGTTGTTATTATTTGAATTTTAAATTTTATTTGAAAACTGAAAAATTGCGAAAATATATTATTAAATCAAGCAACATCTATGCAAACTAAAATAGAATTCCGAGCAACACCGGTTAAAAAAACTAGTTCTAAAAAGAAAATTATAACGGTAATTTTCTGTTCCAACCCTTTCTTTGCATGTATAAGAGAACTGTACGCGAATTACTAATAATAATCATAAGATAATTTAATTATAGTAGTTCAAGTTTTTTTACAATAAAGATGATTCAATAACAAAAAGCAATTTTACTAATTTAAAATGAATAATTTTTTATTATTGAAGGAGGAGTATTATTGCACAAGCCACTATCACTAGGGGTCTAGCTCATTTTTAATTTATCTTTAACTACTACTAAATTAATTATATTTATGATTTGATGCTACAATTGGAATTAATTATAGATAAAGTACATATAGAGAAGGCCCCAACCCAACCGGTTTAAAATAGGAAGGGCTCATACTAAATCTTGCCAAACTATTCATAGCTTTACTTATTTATAAGGGCAAAGGGTCCCCCGGGATCCATTCTAACCAACACTTTAGTTATTAACATTGTATACTAACTTGAAGACAAAAATGAGTAATTTGGTCATCGAAATTCTACGTATAGTTGACTTACTACTCAACTACTAAATGTCACCAATTAATTAGTATTTATATAAAATCTTTCATAGTTCTAATTGGATGTGCCCGAAGGGACACCTCTCGTAGTTCTAATATTATTCCATCTAAAGTTAGATTTTTCATTAAATTTTGATGAGATGTCAATTTCAAATTGACAAGGAAAGTTGGTGAAAAGATAGTAGAAACGGTCAACATGGCAAATATATATATCTTTTGTCCGCGAGAAAACTAATTAGAGCCTCATTTTACTTCCTTCATTAGCTTGGTAGATTAATTCCAATGGCCCACCTAACTTTGAGTATTAATGTGAGAGTGAGAATGAGAATTGAATCTTGATTAACATTTTTAATGAATCTTTCTTTGAAGCAAAGAATGGTTGGTTGGATTTTGATGTGTCCTACCATAAACTTATCAATTTTTTTACTACGTACAAATTTAAGTAATTGGAGACTACTTGTTAATTTAAAGTCAAGTTATGTAGATGATTCAAGCAGGAAAAAAAGAGAATTTATAGTATAACACTATAACTCACCAATAATCGTACAAATGTTACAACCACAAATATCATGTATTTAACTGTTATAGAACTGTAAGTCCTTGTATGTTAATTCTACTTTATCTTTAAAGGATGTGTCATATACGAATAAATCGAATGAGCTAGTTGTCATGTATGATGTAGTTTGTTTGGTAAATATTCACTGTTCTATTTCACAACATAAGGTAAATTCAGTGAGAACAAAACATGTGAGATTTTCTTGCTCCTTTAAGGAGCTAAAATGTTTGGCTAATTACCTCTTTGCCCTCACTTTGAAGAGAAGACAAACTTGAGATAAAAAATTGTACATCTATAAAAAAAGGAGTTAGACAACTTATTTGATTGTCTTAACCCTTCCAACAACCAAAACTCCATTTGTTTAATGTTAAATATGCTTACCATGCTCCAAATATTTGTATTGATGAGTAAACTTTGGTGATAAATATATATAAGGAGATATGAAGTTGAGAATAATCTCACACGGTTGAACACGAAAAACTGGTGTTGAACTTTCATTAAAGACATAAGATAGTTGTAATGCTCATCATCTTCGAAAATACGTCGAAGATTAGAGATAATTATTTGATGTGTGTTGTTCTTGCTGTTGACAAAAAGTTGTTTCATACATTTATAAGTACTACATGTGATAGTGTCAAACATGTTATTTAATAACTAGTTGAAGGTATTGTTTTGAATAAATCAAATATGAAAGTGCCAATATTTGTGAAATTTAGGATCGGTCGGCATTATTCATCGAAATGTTCGACCATTTTGTTTCTGTTATAATTACTCATCCCACGTGACTAAAAGCTCTTATAGTATCGATGAACCATATAGTGACAAACTTGGGCAATCAAAAAAATGGACATCAGTTTGGCCTATGTCACGACATGAATTTCTTGTGTCGTGACACAAGTGTGACTATGGGATCAATTTCATGTCATGAGATGAGTGTGATCATGGTCTGACTTATGTCGCGATACAAGTTAGAATGAAGCTCCAAACGATCTTATTCGAGCTTTTGAGCAGTCCGGGAGTGTCGACATTCAAGGGGGTAAATTCTTTTTCTTGAGATGAGTCCCACATCGTGCGTATGCTCTTTGGGGAATGAGGCCTTCAAGCCGCGTTGCAGGAGCAACTCTGCAAAGGCACGTTCTAAGAGCAAGTTTGTGAAGCTGCATTTTAATAGCAAGTTCATGAAGTCGCGTCTTGGGAGCAAGTCCTCGAAGCATCTTTCTAAGAGAAAGTCTGCGCCTTTCCAAGTCTGTGAAGCCACGTTTTGGGAGCAAATATTTGAAGCCCCGTTCTGGGAGCAAGTCATTGGGAAGTGTGTTTCGGGCACAAGTCTTTGAGCGTGCGCTCTGAGCACTAATCTTTGGGTGTGCTCTTCAGAGACGCATTATCGAGGGCGTTTTATGCATGCATTATCGAGGGCTTTTTCTTATGATGTTTTATGTATCACTAAACATCATCTATTTATTAGGTTAATCATAGTGTTTGGATTATGTTCATTTTTTTTCAAACATAAGATTACGATTCATTATGAATCAGATAATATGAGCATCCATTACAACCCGGAGAAAGGCATTTACATCCCAACAAACATGGTCTGGACCCGAAATGGATCAATGCCTAGCTAACATATGAGCAACATCATTTGTAGACCTACGAATACAAAACAAAAAAGTTAGCAAATTTACTTAATTGTTCCAATATCCTATATAACCGTACTAATTACTCTCATGTTTATTTTAGTTTTTTTTCATAGATATAAATTTTGTTATAGTTGATTTTATTCAAACATATTATCTCACAGAACTAAAAGAAAACATTTTTACTTTAAAATAGAAAAAGAAAAGATTTTTAGTAAGTTGTCAGCTCATTTGAGTTTCATCCATCTTCTTATATATATATGGCTTTCAAATAAGATCTTAGACTTGTATATATATGGAATAAATAATAGAAGCCTATTGGTGATGCCTATGTAATATATTTATTGAACTCATGCCACTGCATCATCTCTAATCTACCTCTCTTTATAAACAAACCAAACCATTCCCTTTCCCGAACACACAATCAGCTCCCAAAGAAAAACAAGAATTTCATTTTTCTTTGTAAGTTGTAACTACGTTTCTCAGCCCAAAATCAAGAAGACAATAAGGTACACATAAAATAGAGATGCTGGGTGGAAGAGAGCATGAATACCAATATTATTGGGCAGGAGCAGGTGGTGACGATGATTTGGGTGTGCATCTCCGGTTCTTGGTGATGATACTGATGATGCTGGTAAGCTTCTCGTGGTACCTGAAAATGGAGAGCCTCTTGGAGCAGCTCAAGCTGGTTCTCATCTTCTCCACTCTTCTGCTCCTCTTCGTCTTCCGCAACTTCCTCTCCAACTCCACCACCCACACTCATCATGACTCCTCCATGCAGCAAACTCCCTGGGGAGTTGCTTTTCTTCTTCTTTTTCTCATTTACATGATTTCTTAGCTATTATATGTGTTCAATTCCAACTATAACATGAATATATTTTAGCTTCTTTAATTTATATCTAATCTTTCAGTTAAATTTCTGCCAAGTTCAGTACTGATGATATTCTTATCTTATCAAGGAAAGGTGTTGATATGGTACTTCAGTTACTGTATTAAAAGCGCCAAAATAATTCTTTTCCAACATAAAGTGACATCAATTTTTTTTGCCACAATTGATGACATGACATGGTAGCTAAAATAAGATAAATACACCATAAACAATTACCGGCACTGGCACACAACTACTTTATATTACATAATTCAATCACAATGGGTGACTTCCATACTCGAATTTACAGACAAAAAAATGTAGCTTTTAACTAAAACTTCAAGTCAACCAAAAAAGAAGTATTTGTTGTCTTCTCTAGTTCTCTCGCTAAGAGAAGAGGTCAATTCTATGAAAGCAACCCAAATTAATGGGCCTAAAATAATAGCTTAATGGGCTGGACATGAAATCTGGAGTGGAGGGCCCAATCAAAACGAAGAAAGAAGCTAATTGTTGCGCCGCCGCCATCGTTCAGTACCAAAAGCACCGATCGGTATTCTACACAGAGCCAGAAGAGAGGAGAGCTATTTCTTCTACGGCTGAAACCTCGCCGCCGTCCAGCTTGAACTGGTAAGCGAAAGCCTCCCCTTTCTCTAATCTCTTTCGAATTTGATACTCATTTTGCTGTTTATGCCAATCTACTTGTGTGATCTTATGATCTCCAAAATTTGAAAATCAAAATCATGGTCCCAGATACTTCTCTAGGGCGAAATCTGGCTTTGGAGTGGAAAAAGAATAATATGTTTGGAAGAAATAAACTGAAGAAACTAGAAAGATGTGTTCATGGTTTTTTTAGTATTAGGGTTTGGTAGCTATGGTCAGTTATGAATTATGATGTTAAATTACTTGAGACAAGTAGCTAGATTTGTGAAACCAACTCCCAAAGAAATGAAAAGAAAAAAATCAGGGTCCTATAAATTGGTGATAAAGACAAAGTTTACCTGTTTGAGACAAAGGTTGGAGTCTTCATGGTTGTCTTTATCACCTCAAATTATGGTGTGGGTATGTTTGTTGACAAATTTATCACTAAGTAATCAAATAATGCTTTGGCTTTCCCGTGTCCTTATTGAGATAATCTTAGTTTTCCTTGCTGTTGATTTTCAATAATCTTAGTTTTCCTTGCTGTTGATTTTCATTCTGCTCCATTTTGGAACTTTACGTCATAGTATGATATCATTTTTTAGTAGTTATGTTGTTATTGGGTTGTTTGTACTGAATTGAGTCATTTTTCTTCATCCAATGTAGAAATATATCAAAACTAGGAAAGGCATATCCATTTTAACTTTTAAGGTAAGTGCTGAAGTAGATATGGTTAACATTTTGCTAATAAGGCTCTCAGTTCTCACACTAAGGTTCGTCTTAGAAATGTGGGTTGCAACTGGATTTTGTTTTATATAAAATTTCTCAAGTCATACATCCAAAACAGATATCCCAAAAGCCTAATGTAGAATAACAGTTGTTCTTCTGCCCATATTACAAGATACAATCTTTAGCCTTGGGTCTATAATCTCTTCTTGTCGCCGTACAATCACAACGCCAAAATACTTTCAATTCTGTAACCATTCCCAATGTGGATACTCGATAGTTGAACCAAACAACATTCGGTACATGAACACTTATTATACTCTGCTTGTTTGGATAATTAGATTATATATTTTTTATTAAAATAAAACTTAATTTAATTGCTTTTGTTTATTTTAATCTAACGCCAGAACAAGTCAAACTTAATAGATAATTGTAATGTCAGAATCAGTAAGATAATCCATACCAGTCTTCTTGCTTGTAGTTGTATCTATGTTTAGCAGGTACCACACTTGTTAAACCAAACATCTGCTTTTTACTCAAGGATGCATCTTTTTGGATAAAGTCGTGGCTGGATTGATGGCTATAAAATGTTACAAGAAGTAAAATATCACTCTGGTTGGAAATATTGTATATGCCCTCATATCATTTGTTTTTCTTGTGATGTATATGTTTTTAATGTTGGGTTATATTTTTATACCTTCGATTTTAAAACTGTGCATGCATTGATGCCTTACTTGCAGAAAATCATGGCCAACAAAGGTGAAGGTGATAGCCGGGAACCTATCAACGAACAAGCAGTTGCAAACATATATGGTGCTTTGAGGACTGAACTGAACCAAATTTATTCGAAAATCACCGAACTAGAGATGGAAGTGAGCGAGCATTCATTGGTCATTAATGCTATACAGCCACTTGACCAATCCAGGCGTTGCTATCGAATGATAGGCGGTGTCCTGGTGGAGAGAACCATCAAGGAGGTCCTGCCTGCTGTCCAGCGCAATAAAGAGGGACTTGAGGAAGTAATTGCAAGGCTTAACGATGCTTTGGAAAGGAAGAAAAAGGAAATTAGCGAGCTTGAGGCCAAATACAAGATTAGGGTCGGAAAATCTGATAGTGCAGTGAAGGATGATGGCAGCCGGAAGGAAGGTTCAGCTCAGGGAGTCCTTGTTGGCCCTGCAGGTGGAAGTGAATGATGTCCGTCTTTTCTGCCCCATTATTTTCTTTAGCATGTTACAGATTGTAATGCCTATTGTTGTGTACCGGGTGCTGGAGAATTCATTGTAATTTTGTAACTAGCACTTCTGAACATGAGTTTGTTTAAGATATATGTTATGAGATGGAACTTTGAATGATTGCACTAGTGGTATTGCAAGTTACAAAACAGTTCCAGTGTTCCACCACCTAAGAGCCTGGTGGAACATGTTTAGGATAATAGGATGGTCAGCTAAGAATGTGAACTTCTGCTGGTTATATATACATATGCGTGCAGGTTGCTTTGTTGCCTACTAAGCTGGTTATATATATATATGTAGTCGGTTTGGGTTGACCCATTTGGAAAACCCTAATCGCCACCTATTCAATCTACTACCATGTAGCCCCAATTCAGTCCCAATAAGTTCTACAAATTTGTGTGATTGATCATAGGCATAATTGCACATGATACTATATTTTAGCGTCTCAAATTACGTAATATAAGATAGTGATATGGTATGGATTTTTGATAGAAAAAGGGCGGTGATTCGGCTCGATTCATTGTTCAGTCATTTCCATCATGGTCAATACACTTCTAAGGGTTTGGAGAAAACCATCATGCTTAGTAAACATTTACTTATGAAGGCTCATTTTCATTTTTTGATAGGCAAACGGTACTTTAATAATAAATTCGAGAGGAGAAATAAAGTACAAGTGACAGGATCCAAAAAGCTCCAATAAAAGTGAGTACAATTGAACTCATGCTCCAAAAAGGCTTGAAAAAAAAAGATGGGGATAATGGAAAATAAAAGAGATGATGAGAATGAGGAGGCTGGAAATGATGATTGGGGTGGAGAAAGCCTATTTCAGTTGGCGAGACTGCTGAAGCGATTCTGCGTTTAGAATCTGAATTCTTTCGATAATTTCATCGTCTGAGCCTCCAGCAACTGCTCCAAGCTCCTTACAAAAATTCCAAGTGGAAATAGTAATGGATTTTGGAGAGGCATTAGCCTTTGAATTTTTTCCAACATATGCTCTAAGCTTTGATTTTAGGAGACCAATCAGCGTGACTTTGGAGTCAATGCTCAAAGATGGGTTGATGGGATGATTGATTTGGGAGAGTTGTTTTGGTATTGGGTTTGCTGACATGAGTTTATATTGCCCCCACGAATCATTCAGAGGCTCTTTCCTCACAAGTATTTCGTCATAGAGGGAGGATCGCCATGCTCATGTAGGCATGGGTCAATTGTGTCGACGAAAGCATGTATCGAATTCACTATTACACTCTACTCCTCTCGAACGTTAAGACACTACTCGTGCGGTATAGACTTTCATACTCCACACGATACGCGAGGGACATGCGAGAACTCTAGGACACGTCCGAGAATCTAGAGCCCAAATTACAATAGGGTCTCGAAGCGGAACCCACCTTGTTAATAACCAACTACGCATAGACATGTGGCTGACATTGTTTGTCAGTAAATGTATATTCTTATCTTAGTAAGAGATGAATTCTCATCAAGTTCGAGGCTCAAAAATAAAATATTGAGTGAACATTTGAATTTAGAATAGCACAAAAAAGAATTTCTAACTCGTGGACAACATGTTAAATATCATAATACTCCTAAATGGATCGAGACATGAAGCCATTGAAAGCTCCCGGGTGGGATGGATTTCAGGCAGGATTTTACCTAAATTTCTAGAAGTTCGTAGGGGGTGCACTAGTTGATCTCGTCAGGATAGTTTATCAAGTGGTTCTTTCCCTGCTGAATTAAACAGAACCCTGCTAGTTTTGATCCCGAAGTTACCTAATCCGACTCGGCTCAACCAATTCAGACCTATAAGCCTTTGCTCAATCCCTCTTATGATTTTTGTCCAAGTAGCTGGTTAACCGAATTCGCCCGCTACTTGATTCTCTCGTCGCTGAAAATCAGGGAAGTTTCGTGCCAGGTCGTACAGCTAGGGACAACATTTTGATTGCCCAGGAGATGATTCACAAAATTAGAAGTGTGAGGACTGGTGCTGGTTTCATGGCTCTAAAATTGGATCTGGAAAAGGCATACGATCGAGTTAATTGGGACTTTTTAGAGGAGACTTTGAATTTCTTTGGTTTGTCATCAAGCTGGGTTCGCTTAATCATGTTTAGCGTTCGCTCAGTAGAGATGGCAGTCCTTGTTAATGGATCGCCTACTGAAAATTTCTACCTCCAGCGAGGCCTCCGTTAGGGTGATCCGATCTCGCCCCATTTGTTTATCCTGTGTATGGAACGTTTAGGTAGGATCATTGCAAGGAGAGTTGCCACAGGTTCTTGGGTCCCTATCAGGCTGACAAGACAAGGGCTAGCTCTTTCATATTTGTTTTTCGCAGATGACCTTATATTGTTCGGCCAAGCTTCTTTTGCCCAAGCTATAGTGATTAAAATTTGCCTTGATGAATTTTGCAGTATGTCGGGGAAAAGTATAAGCTTTACGAAGTCTAAATTTATACTTCTCCGTTGGTCCGTGTTAGTCTGATTATAAGGATAAGTTCGACGTTGGGTATATCACATACTAAGGATATGGGTGTTTACTTAGGAGTCCCGCTTCAATGTCAGAGACCGCGAGCATCGAACCTCAATTTTTTGGTGGAGAAGGTGGCAAACAAACTCTCGGGATGGAAGGCGAAACACTTATCTATCGCTGGCCGGACAACACTTATTAAGGCTTTGACGTCTTCAATGGCAAGTTATACAATGCAAACTGAATGGCTCCCTCGCTCAATTTGTGAAAGAATTGATGCTCTTGATAGAAGGTTTCTATGGGGAGGCTCGGAGCCGGCTTGCAAACTTCATCTAGTCTCTTGGGGGGTGGTCACTCGGAAGAAATCAAATGGTGATCTTGGGATTGGTCTTGGGATTCGCCGGATGGATTTTATGAACACTGCCATGTTAGGTAAAGTGTGTTGGGAGGTGGTTATGAATCTGAATTCCTTTTGGGCTCGTTTTTTTCATGAGAAATATGGAAGCCAAGGGGCGATTTTGGTTAATGATTGTAGATAGGGTTCGTCCAAGTTCGGAAGGGTGTGGCCAGATGTGCTAACCTCCTTGAAGCGGGGCTTGGATGGCGAATTGGAAACGGTTTGAATATTGACTTCTTCAAGGATGTATGGTGCGGTGATCACTCGCTTGCTGAGCTGCTCTCTTTTGATTCCCCTACGATTGTTCCTGTGGCGGAATTTCTTTGTGAGTCGGGGTTGGGATGTGTATTTGGTCTGACGAACTCTACCTTTCGAGCTGGCAAATCGAGTTATGGGTATTCCAGTTTCGTTGAACAAGTCGATGGATGATAGAATTGTTTGGCATCTTCACAAATAAGGTATTTACACAGTTAAATCAGCTTATGAATACATTAATCGTGAACAAACCGTGGCACATGCTTCCTGGAATATATTATGATAGTTCAAGGGTCTGATTAAGTGGTCTTTTTTGATGTGGCTGATTAAGAGAGGTCGTCTGCACACCTCTTCGCTTCGCTATCATCGTGGTCTCGCTGGTTCACCGTTGTGTTTCCGGTGTGGGAATGATTTGGAAGATGAGTGTCATCTCCTTCGGGACTGTGATCAATGGGCTAAGAAAATTTGGCTATCTCTTCTACCTCACAATCTTGTTTCTACTTTCTTTTCTTTGGATGCTTCAGCATGGGTGGATTGGAATGTAGATGTTGCTGGTATTGGGGTCGACAAGTTGAAGTGGGGCTTTATTTTTGGAGCAGGTTTATGGATGATTTGGAGATGGCGTTGCGGGTTGCTTTTACAACCGGGTTTTTTGGTTCCTTTCAACCCCAAGTTGCCATAATTAAAGAAGTTGTTGCTGTTCAAGAAGCTTGGATGACTCTGGTTGCGCCGCCGACCGAGAAGAGAGATGCTCTTATCGGTTGGTCTCCTCCTCCACAAGGCTGGGTTAAGTTGAATATTGATGGAGCTAGCAAAGGCAATCCAGGTCCTTCGGCATTTGGAGGTGTTATTAGAGATTCGCGAGGTAGATGGGTCGGGGGCTTTCCGGCAAGTGTGGAACAAACATTGCTTTCATAGCGAAGCTGGAGGGCTTGCGAGCTGGTCTTCGTGTTGCACAGACGTTGGGTTGGAGACTGTTTTGGTCGAGGTTGATTCTAAGTCAGTGGTAGATATGTTCGCCGGAGGTGGGTCGAGTAGTTGGCAAGTGGAGACTCTTGTTGCTCATGACATTCGGGAATGGCTATGTAAGGATTGGAATGTGTTAATTTCTCATTGCTATAGAGAGTGCAACCAGGTCGCGGATAAACTCGCAAATTTGGGGTTGGAAATGGATGGTGCTTGGTGCTCCTATGGTCAGTTGCCGGGATATGTGGCTGACCTGCTCCGGGAAGATGAAAGAGGTTATCTCAGTTTGAGATTGGTCCCTGCTGCTTAGTTTCTTTTCTTTCATGTTTCTACCAAATGTAAAAAAACAAATGCATTACCAAAAGGGCCGATCGCATGAACCAAACCCATATATATTTATGCCCCAATTATTGCATGCAATTTTTTACCAGCAATGAAAGCCATTTCTATAAATATCTATCATCCGAAAATAGTTCCAAGAAAAAACAAAAACAAATGTTTTCTATCATCCGAAAACTATAATAGTATATAATAAATCCACCTCTCAGTTAATTTTCATCCAAAAATTTGGCAAAACTCGGAGAGAAAGATGGGCGTGGTGATAATAGACGGCGCGACGGTACGCAATTTCGTGACGGACGAGGCGGCTTTCACGGCGCGCGGGAA
>JAYMTF010005765.1:0-11121 GCA_036897485.1 Pelargonium nanum | reverse complement strand
ATACTTAGCGTTATAATTATCACAAATATAATTCACATGCATAAAAATCAATAATAACATAACAATCAAGTTCAAACTTACATTAATTTTATCTTTCTTACTCAACTTAAAACTCATGTTAAACACAACAAAAATTATATTTATTATTTAGTTTGATTCTCCACAAGAGATAGTGAAAAAAAGAGTAATGATATCATGGTTTTGCTACTGTGTGTGAGTTGAGAACAAAAACTTTTTTTTCTACTTAATTTAGTTCATGTGTTATTCATCATATGTATACAATCACATCTTCGAACTATACACGAAAACTTATAAAAAATGCAAAAATGAAGAATATAAAATGTTTAGATGTGATTAATCTATTATTTAACTATATTTATTATAATAAATCAAATCTATATATTTATAATATTTTTTGTACTCATTTTTACGTAATAATAATTACATATTACTTAACCGTGCATCGCACGTGGTTTTATACTAGTACAAACAAAGATCCGTACAAAAATCGACGATCTAACAAAATCGTAAGCCACTCAGATCACAGAGACACAGACCGACCTGAAAATTGAAAATCTACGCCACGTATTCAAAACGGCTTTAATTTTCTTGTGCCATCTAAAATCAACATACTATAAAATAAATAAAAATAAAAAATCATAATTAGGTTAGTCAAGATCTATTGGATCTTCACTTTTTTCAAACAGTGTTCAGAAACTCAAATATTGCTTTGTCCCACCCTTGACCTCACCATCTCAATACATTGCTTTGGCCATAGAAAAATTTGGATTGCATATTCCCCACACATTTTATTTATTTTAGTTGCAATTGCACTCAAAAACAGCAAATAGCTTCCTTGTACCCAGCAAATGCACATGACACATCACCAGAAAAAGGTAGCTAACTATATTGACCTTTACCCTTTTATTCTTCAACCAATACTTGAACTAATTAATATACATTAATTAAGTGGTTAATTAGTACAATAAATAAAGAAATCAATTTAATCAAGCACATATGATTCAAGGTTTGACAATCTACACAATAGCTCTATTGGTTCCTTGATTTCTAAGCAAACTTTCATTGGAAATGCCCCTCCTTCTTCTCTCTCCATTAATTAATTTACCATAAAAGGTACTCTCAAGTTTCACATGAAAGCAAAGAGAAGAGAAGAGAGACACACATTTCAATTTATCAACCCTAACCCCCATAGCTCTTCTCCATATGAATTAGTCCATTAGGTTCAAGCTGTCAAAGAAAAAAAAAAACCATTAAGCTCCTCATTTCACTCCTCCATGCTTCCTCTTATTCTCAACCATCTCTTCCTCTTCTTCTCATCAATCTCATGGCCTTGAAAATTCCTCATCTTCTCATACTCATTCTCTGGCTCTCCCTTGTACTCTTCTTGTTTCATGAATTCTACAACACCAAGATCAGCAATTCCAATCACAAACATACTACCACTCACCACCCTTTGATCATCTCTAGTAGAAAAGTTTTAGCAAGCAAATCATTTGATTTCACTCCGTTTCGTAAGCGAAATCGTTCGCCCGACGTTCAACCGGAACCCTCCTCCGGGAGCGAGATTGATCCGCGGTACGGTGTCGAGAAGCGCCTAGTCCCCTCCGGGCCAAACCCATTGCACCATTGATAATTCTTTTCTCTCGGTGTAGAAGTGATCGTGAGTAACTTAATAGTGCACCATATGATGTCTTGCTATTTGACGAGTCAGAAACATATTATTGATCAATAATTTGTGAAGAAGGAGAAATGAGCCGGGTTAGTGATTATTATGATCGTTTCCATAATATTTTTTTGTTAGTTTCTTTTATTTTATTCATGAAATTAAACCATGTTGTATTCAAATTTTCATGATCGATTTTGTTGTGCTTTGTACATGTGTTATGGACATTATTGTAAACATCCAAAAAGAAAGAAAGAAGATACATTTTTATGCTTCAAGTTTAATATATGATGATTAATATTGTTACTATTTAGTGATTTTTGAATGAGATTTTGATGAAGGAGACATGGTTAATGATGAAAGAATGGGCAATCTTTTTGGTAAGATTTGAGAGAAACATAAGAGTGGTTGTGACGGCACGGCACCGCACGTATAGCTTGGAAACATCATTAGAGATACTAATTACCTATGCCATAATTAATTATGAGAGAGAAAGGTTAGTTGGTTAATTAATCACTTCTACCATATTAGCCTTTAATTTGCTAAATAATTTTTTGATTATTGTCAAATAATTAGGTGCTGTATTTGTGAACAATGCAATACTTTTACTTGTACAATTTATCTTTCATTAAACTTGTGGTATACTTTAATTTTCTCCTTTCACATAAAATTAATTTAAGAGAAAGTCAAGATTCACGAATTTATTGACAAATGAATAAAAAAAAACATATTTCAATGTTTGTCTAAATATTTTGAATGATAGTCATATTTTAAATTTAAATAATGTGTGTGGAAAAAAGTAATTAAGCAAACAATAAAATATATTTAGACAAATATCGTAATGTGTTTAGCTTATTCAAGTGATCTATGACTAAACTTACTAACCAATGTTTTAACTAATTATTAATTAAATAGAAAATGTGTTTTATAATACTCTTTTGACCAAAATGAATGTTTTGTCTTTCTCTAGTCTTTGTCTTAAAACGAATGTCTATTTTTCATCATCTTTTAAAAAAATTAGCTGTGCATAAATTGTCAATAATATTTTTATAATAAGTTAGTTATTATTTAGTCCGTTTGTTATAACAAATAAAAATTAAATATATAACACTACTAATCATAATCCGGTTTATTTGACACAGTTTCTCGAAGAATCAATTAGTTAGAAACTCAAAAAATTATTATAGAAGAAATGCGAAGCTCAAAAATTGCAAATCGCTTTGAACTCTATCTTAAAATTAATTCAACACATTCCTTAAAAAACAAATTAATTCAACATAACATGAAAAAAGAAGGCAGTAATGATGATAGTCTTACAAATATAACAACCAAACAAGTACTAGTTGATAAAATATGAGAAAATGTAGCAGTCCAAAACAAACTTGTTTGACTCTCATACAATTATATTATATAAATTTTTGAAACAGATGAAAAGTAGGTTATAGTAGTAGATACATACTTTGCCACCTGTATGTGTTAGATTGTTGGTTAGGTGTGACATGATATAGTTGACAAATTTAATCCTGAATTTAGGACAAGTTTTACAGTAATTATATTTAGATATAGAGCTATCAAATAAACATCGCCACATTATATTTTTAATTTTTATTGCTGTCATAATCTGATCAAATAAACTATGTTGACAAAATTGTAAATATATATTTTTATTGGAAAATTTTCACATTTGGTACACCAACTTTAATCCAATGCTCAAAATGATACACAAAAATTCATAATACAAAAGTGGCACATGAACATTACCAACACCATTTACATTGATACGTGCTTGATACGCCTGTTTTGAACCGGTCAGTCCACGTATACCAAATCATTTTCGTTTTATCCACATGTTATGGTATTTTTGTCAAGTGTTGTACTTTAACTTCAATGTGTTTCGGTCTTGTAGTCTTGCACCTGTAGAGCCACTAATTTGAGTCTTGACCCGCGGATTTACCTGCTATATCATGGGTCTGATTTGGCAAAATATAGCCCGAATAGTTCTCGGGTTGGGTATGGCATTACGGCGGGTTGGATCGGTTGACCCGTCGGAAATCCGATCTTCACTACTATAGCCTCCAAAAGTCATATATGCAACTATATACACATGACATTGTCTTCGGCTCTTCGCCCTCATTCTGGAAATTAGTTTTAGGTTTTTACATTTTTGCTTTTGGTTTCTTGATTGTGTATGTGTGAATTGTGATGATGTTTAGGATGTCAATAGTGTGTTCTTGTGAGGTGTAGTTTTGCTTTACCATTGTTCGGGTTAATAATTAATCTGTAATATAGTTTTGAGCAATTATAGGCTATTTTTTTCAATCGAGGGTATATTTTTTTTACAAGCAACGGGATAGCAGGGCTATAAAGGCCAGTGTTTCTCACCCCTAGTGTGGGCGTCACCCGAGTTAATTGTTAGTTTTCCCCCTTAAACCCATAAATCTCACTCCATAACGTCGGCAAGGAGGCTCGAACCTGAGACCTCAAAGGAAATCCAAAGCTCATCAACTGTTTGGCCCAACATGCCTTGATAATTGAGGGTATATGATGGTATATATATGGCTTGGCCAAACATGACTTGGTAATCGAGGGTATATGATGGTATATGAGATTGCTTGTTGTGTTGATTTCTCTTTCAAGTTCAATATTACATTCAATTCTGCGGAGAAAAAGAGGTCAATTTTAGTAGGTGTAGGTCACAATATAAATAAATAAACGAAATTACAATTACCGTTACAATCTTGTAAAGCTCGGACCCGACCCGAGAACAACAACGGTTCACCAGCACGAAATCCGCACTTCCACGTGTTAGGTATGGGTCACCATTCTCTAGTTCGAACCTGTAGCATACCCAAACCGTAACCCGGATTGCCAGTACTAGTACCTCTTACAAAAGACTCTAGAGAGCATTTTTTTTTAGAGAAAAATTTGAGAGTACAAGTATTTTATGTAAATTGTGGATCCCTTCCTCATACCCAGAAAACAACATTTCTACTTGCAATCATACTCATCATGTATCTTTGTGTGGTTGGTTGCTGGTGGCGTGAGGTCCGCTTCAAGTATTGGAGTTATAGCCTTTTGGGAATGCCAAACACGAGCTTCAGATGAGCTTCGGAGCTACCGTATGCTCTTCTAGCATTGTAGTGAGCAAGGTTTTAGAAACCGGACCGGACCGGCCGGTTGACCCGGTAACCGGTGGGTTCACCGGTCCGGATATTCAATTACCCGAGAATGTGGTCAAACCCGGCAAGACCCGGTCAAAATCACCGGTTGGTCCGGTTTTTCAAGAAAACATTGAAATTTAGATGTGGGTTTGGGTCTTGTTTATGGTAAAATTAAAGTTTAGATGGGCCCATATATATTTTGGGAGAGATGACCTAAAGCCCAAATGCAATAAAATAAAAAATGAGTTACAAACAAACCTAATTCACAACTTTCTCAACTTTTCTTCTCCTTCAAATCTATTCTTCGTTTCTTTTCCGCTGTAAAAAAAGTTTCCATTTTTTATCCTACTTTTTTCTTGTCATGTGAACTGGTGAGGAAGATGGAGTAAAGGAGGCGTAAATTTATTGAGATTTGCAGAGAATGATGAAAGATTTAAAGTCTAAAGGAGTCATATTCGCCGGAGCTGCTCTGGCTGAAGGTCATTGCTTCGCCGGAGTTCGACACTGCTTTGGCCGATGGTCCGTTGTTTTGCCGGAGATGAACACTATTTGGGGTAGGTGGGCAGAGAGTAAATTGATATAAGTTTCATTTAGGGTTGTGTTATGGAGTACTCATGCATAAATATTTAAATTTATATATAAAATATTTTTTAATATTAAAACTGACCCGCCCGGTCGACCCGGTCAACCCGGTGACCCGGTAGTCTGACAGGTCCGACCTCCGGGTCGGTTTTTAAAACATTGGTAGTGAGAAGTGGAGCCCCTAAGAGCTTCTACCACTTTGGATAACATCTTAGTGTCCAAGTAGAATGAGATGTTGTAGTACTGACTCAGTAAGGCAGGGAGCGACCTTGGAGGTGACCCAACGAGGTGGGGACCATGGTGGCCTCTTAAGGCGACAAAGTGTTGATAAGAGTCAAAAACATTCTTTGGGAGTATCCATTTAAGAAGGGGTGAGGATCTCTCCTTGTAATAGCCGTTTATGAAGAAGATGGATTTTATCCTAGCTTCTAGCCTCTAAGGCTTTTTAGAGGGCATTTTATTTTATATATAGCAACAAGAGCTCGGGCAAGGGCACAATAGACGGACAACTGGTGAGTGGCGCACATGCCCAAATTCTATGTATATGTTGATGCCTCAAACAAAGGGATTGATGCCTCAACCTTGGAGCGGAAGCGAGGACATCAATTAAAAGTTTGCAGAGGGAGCAAGCATCATTCTTGTGGTGGCCCGATTAGAGTTTGATCTCTTTCAGGGATCTTGAAGTAGCTAGAGAGGGAGTTCAGTGTTGTGGAGTGAGGATGAACTTTTTGTATTCAATCTATACATAAGTAGACTCCCCGTAATCGAGCTGTTCATAGTTGGTCTCTCCAAGGTTGAGTTCTCAACAATTGTGTTGCTCGTTTGTCGAATATCATGCCTTATAATTTCTAAAGTGAGGCCACGACATTGGTAGATAATGCCCCATGATAGGACCAAGAATGATCATCATAGAGACTCCCTTGAACATGACTTTAGTGTGAGACCATGACAAAGAGAGATGATGTTGCGACAAGGGTAATGACTAAGCACCTTTAGAACTTTCTTGTACCGTGACTTTCAATGTGTTGTCGTGACATGGGATCGGGACTGTACATCTCTGAGACTCCCTTCAACATGACTTTCAGTATGAGGTCGCGGCATATGGAGACCGGAGAGTATGTCGCCTCTTGAGATCGTAAGTGAGCTTCTAATAAGACTTATGAGAGTCTCGACTTTCGTAATAAGGTAATGTCATGTAACCGAAAGTAAGACTCTATGAAGATCGAAGACTTTCGTTAACGGGTGGAGTGAGGATGCTAGGAGGTGGTGTCATGACTCGCACTCCAGGACTCTCAGAGGTCCATTGTTGACTTGGTCCATCTAAGGGCTTTCGTAGATCTATTGTTGGCTTATTAGTTATTGCATCTCGGGACTCCCGAAGATCATTTGTGGGCTTGGTGTCTCTTGGGCTTTCGTAGATCCGTTGTGAGCTTGGTGCACATCCGACTCTCGGTGCCACACACAGTTGACAGTTCTTCAAAATATTTTCGATGAAATGTTAAGCCTATATACACACGCACTCAAATTTAAAAATTCAATTTGGTGCTAAAATTTCCTACCCACTACTTTTAAACGTCAATTTGCAGAGGAGGAAACATGTGTCAACAACACAAGATTGCCGACATTTCATCAATTCTGCTTTACTTTTGATCTTGTTTGCAAGTTGTAACACCAACATGGAACATTCTGAAAATTAAGTCGACGTCCATGTTGGCAACTTATCGTCAAACTTGATATTATGGCACAACATTTTACAACATCCGTTAATATATATCCATCTCTATGTTTTGGGCTGATTTTTTATGATCAATTTTGAAGTTTAAGTTATATAGACAGTTTGTGAATTATAATTTTAACAGAACCATGTTCAACAATTTATCTACGTAGCATGTGAACATTGGAAATGAAGATATATAGAACTTTGTCCCACATCAGTAAAATTAAATATTATATTTTTCGGTCTCAAAGTGATTGGTCATTTTTATTTTATTTTTCTCCTTGTATATATTGTACTCTATTTGTATCAAACTCAATGTGCTATACTAAAGAAGTAGCTTTTCTAGATTTCACACACTCACTATCGAATCAAAGATCTAATATTACAACCTCATTGACTTATAAAATGGCTCCCAATAAGTCCAAAGGCCTAACAATATGACAGTCACGTTTTGATGAGTTGAAAGGTCAAAGGAGGACTTGGTCCTAATCGGTCCGTTTTGACCATTTCAATTTCTTAGCAGTCAACCAGGAGTTATAATATTATGCTAGTCAATTAGCTTTTTACCAAACCCAAATTAGGTGTTATTTTTTTAACTACACCAATATGTGAATGTGTACTCTCTAGAAGCTTTTGAGTTGTATGTCTTTATTCGAATTTGGGTTTCTAAGATACTAATTGGACCAATGTTTTATTTGTTAGTTAGAATGGAAAAGAACATTAGTTTATTGAACATATTAACATATTTTGTTGTAGTATGTCAATATTTGTGTCACGCCAGTTATTGAAGACACGTTAATATGTCAACTCATAATAGTTATCATTTGATGATGTAAGATTGTTAAATGATGTGTTTGTTTTTTTCCTTCCAAAATCAACGGCCAAAACGACACCATTTTGGTTGACTGTAAAGGAAACAAACCAAAACGCTTTGTTTTTATTCAAAACGTTGACGTGACATGTACACATGACAACTATTTTGAGCTGGTATGGTGACGCGTCCTCAATAACTGACGTGACATAAATTGACATGATACAACCGATTAATAGCACTAAAATTAAAAAAAAAATAGTTCAAAGCACGCAAAACCCAATAAAAGTGTGACCAAGGCAAAATCTGTTAACTCAGGAAGCAATAAACAAAACAAAACAAAATACTCATTTTACATTGAAAGATGATAACACCTACGAGTAATATACAAATAAAACAAACCTTAAAATAAAACAAGTGGCGGCGTTTATTAAGAAGTAACATTAAAAAAAGTCCATGCATCTCCTACCTTCCATCCACTTATATTATTGACTAAAAACCAACCATTATATAGGTGTGTAACCTTTTCTCCATGGTTGAAACTTGAAACCTCCCATATCCACCAATCATATTTCTCAACTTCCATGCATATATATATCTTCCTCTAGCTAGCTCTCTTTGTGGACATATAATATATATTTCAAGAACATGGTTCGCATAATCCCCCAAGAGTTTGTTCACCAATATTCAAGATCATCAATACCACTAGCAATCGGATTGTTCGTCGCCGTCACAGCTCTCGTAGCCTTATGTGCCCAACATGGTCGCCGGAAAAAGTACCAGCCGGAAAAAATCAGCTCCCGAGTAGACATGGCTCCAAAATCTCCGGCCAGACAGATCTTGACGGCCATCACTAACAAAAGTCCATTCAAGAAGAGAAGTGGTGGTGGTGAAGATGATGAGTCAACTCGGTCCGAGTCGGGTTTTGAATTTGATCATCATCAAGGTAAAGGTGGTGGTGATCATGAAGAAGGGTTTGGGGAAGGTGGGTTGTGGCAGAAATCGATATTGATGGGAGAGAAGTGCCGGCCGGCGGAATTTTCCGGCGTAATTCATTATGATAGTCGTGGGAACCAGCTGGCTGAGCCGCCGCCGAGGTCGCCGAGAGCCAGTCCTCTACCAAGTTTTTCTTCTAATTCCAATGCCTATTACTAATTAATTACATGCATGTGTACACTATTGAGTTATGTTGCTAATTTGTTTGTATAGTCAAATAAATTAAATTTTCTGTCCTTTTGAACTTGTTGTGGGAGAGTAGAGATGTTAGTTGTTGATTCAAATTTTGTAGAAGAATGTTAAATTAATTTTCATCTTAATTGTATTGAGATTGAGTATGCAACAATTTTGTTTTAAAGTCTATGAATATATGTAATATCTTGCGTTTGATTAAATTCAATTTCATTATAAGGATTTGAGTCGAATTACTTGTCGTAAAAGGTTCAACCACACAAATTGATTACACACTGAATGTGAATTCATGTTACAAACAAAATTATGTACACCATTTTTCATCTGAATTGAGATTGAGTATGCTATCATTTTGTTTAAAAGTTTATGAATGACATGTAATATTTCACACTTGATTAAATTTAGTTTTATTATCACAATTTGAGTAGAATTACTTGCCGTATAAGCTTCAATCACACACATTGATTACACGCGTTTAAAATATGATGAATGTGAATTTATGTGTACACACAAATGGTTCTCTTTCCCAGTTTTTCTTTTCAATTGTTTAGGCTAAATGTATAGCCAAATGTGGGTTGGGGTTGTTCTACTTAATTTGGTGCGTTGGACTGAGGCTAGTTGGGCAGAGCTTTGGTCCTTGAGATTAAGTGTTTGCTTGACACAAAAGTTTTGTTGTGGAAAAAAAGACGAAATTATTCGAATTTCAACACGGATCCAAGTGCATATTGTAGTGCACCCTTGACATCTAGTAAGTTAATATGCGTATTTGTAGTCTTTGTATGAGAGTTGCGAGACGTTGCATTATAGACAACATTTGAAGTTAGATATGTGCATTTCTATGGAAAAATCAAATACTCTCAAGTTCTAAAATGATAGAACTTCAAGATGAGGACAACGAAGATGAATGGATTGGACACAAGCAAATCGCTCATTAGATGAGTAAGGTACACTTATGATTCAAATTATGACTTCTTTTTTCTCGTAATGACGAGGATTGTCATCATGATATGCTAATTTGTGTTTCTTCAGTAACAAAGATAGTTCAAGGATTTTTTTATGATATAAAATTAAAATTGATTTTTTTATTAGATGATATAGGTTGTTATAAATAACGCTTGATACTCGTAATAGACTAGATAAACTTTCAAAAATTGATTATTTTTGGAACTCATACACTTGTAGAGATATCTAAAGGTCAATTGGCGTGACAAGGTCATGTCTTTGTTCAGACGATCGATTGGCGACACGTACGTCACTCGAAATGCTCGGATGGAATATTGTGGTCAAATGTGTAATGCGACATTGAAACCTACATTTTCCCCCACAGGTTTTGACTTCTGTTCCTCAAATATTTCTATCAACTTATTAACATTACTCAAATATTGTACACGCATAAACATTCAGAAGCTTGGTTGATCATAAACTTTTGTAAATTTTAACCCCTCTCTAAGTATTTTATTACTTAATTGGTAAAATAAAGGTGAGTCGACTCATCTAAATACCTGATTTTAGGCGGGTTTAACACCAATACTAGATAGTTTTGAGTTAGTGATCATTTAATGAATAACTAAAACTACGTAGTTGGACTATGAATAACAATACTACTTATTTTATTAATGATCACTAACTCAAAACTACCTCCATTTTACCCTTTTATTGCTTTAACTAAATTGCTCATTCTACAATATCCCATAAACACTATGAAAGATAAAAACAAGAGAAATAAATAACCAATCCTCATATTTCCATCTTATTGTCTTCTGATTTTGCAGCACGGCTTCGTAGATCCTCAAAAGCCTTCATGCTCTCTGCATCAAAGCCTCCAGCAAACTGAAAACAGATCCAAGTAATTAGTATCTTATTTGCGAGTCTCTAATTATCTTTTTATGTTCTTGATGTGCAAAAAAGTTTAGCATTGTTCATCAAAACTAACTTCCAAGACTCTTTTCATTTATAGGAACAATATATATATATATAT
>JAYMTF010005764.1:0-11125 GCA_036897485.1 Pelargonium nanum | reverse complement strand
ATATATATATATATATATATATATATATGTACATAATTCAATTATTATCAAGAGTGTCCGAATCTATTGGTTAAGACTCTTAAGTCAAGACACAAAAATATATGGATCTGGGCGGGCGCTCCGCACCCACAAATTCATTGAGACGAGTATGAGCGTTAATTGCATTTTGACGAGTATGAGCGTTAATTGATGAGGTGTCATCAATTCATTGATCTAGATTAATTAGCCAAGACTCTCACCAATAAATCATAACTGTGATTTTATTAATTTAAGTAAGTAAGCTTACCAGACTTGGGATCAAGGACATGGGAGTCCCATCCAGCCATTAGAGAGCCCATTTCTCTAAAACCCTCTGCAATTTATTGCTTGTGCTTCAACAACACACCATCTCTACCACCACCTGAACTGAAGTATCTGCTACATATGATTGTGAGTTGTTTAGACACTGGTTAATTTATATATGAATTTGCTGGTTATGGTGGGGTCCTTATTACAATCTTTATCTCTATACATGACTTTGTTCTTATCTCCAAGATTCATTATGAAAATGGAGTTGCACTAACTTTTCTGCATGATTTTTTGGACAGGACATAGGTTTCTGTGTGCTACCAGCCAAAATAACAAACATATATTAAATTATCTATGGGAGCACTATATAGATAGATCTTAAAAATATTACTATCATATAAGATAATGATGTCGTATCAAGTTTTATCTGTTCATGTAAGTTGCTGCTAGCTCAGCTCCAACTTAGACAATCATTTAATTGCACTTGATGCATATGTGGACTCAGAGTTCAAAGTACGGTAGCTAAAATGGAATCAGGAGGAGAGGACAAATTGGCACATTAAAAAGTTTTATTTGTTTAGTTTAGAATGTAGAAAAATTTATTGTTCAATTTGAAATTGTAAACCAATTTAGTGAAACCCAAACAAAGGCCGCAAGAAGGAGCCCATGAAGGGACAATTACAAATGAGGATGGGCAAGGCCCAATATAAACATGTGAAAACAGACTTCAAATTGACTGGGATGTAAGATCCTCATTGAGTGACACAACATGATCACAAATGATGAAGCTTCCATTCATTCAATTTTGTGAAAGTTGATTTTTTTCCACAATGTGATGAGGCCACACGATCGGCCTGATGACGGAGAGAAAGAGAGATGCCAAAGCGATCATCTACCTAACATGCTCACAAGGTATGGTACGAGTCTAATTTGGTTTAATTTCTTGCACATGATGATGACGAATACCATTGGAGGAAAGACCTCTTGTACTACTTACCTATTCGCAGCTTAAAAAAAAACACAGGTGCAAGTCGGAAACAAACACAAATTCTAAAAGTTAAATAGTCCACGAATCTGGATCAAAACCCTTGGCTCGCACGGATGACTTGGGTGGGTAATTCTCATGTGTTCGCGACATCAGGATCTCCGAACAAGCACATAATTGCGCACACACACCTTAAAGTCTTTTAACAAGCACATATCATAATCGTCCCTTATCCCTTCAAACCTCCCACGGATTGTAGACACATCCGCATTGCCTTATGCGCTCACATTTCCCGCGCATTCCGGCATCCGTATCCACATGAACGCTTGTGCAAAGCAATTTAACACAATTAAGTTGAACATATATAATGAGCCTATTAATAAGCTACGAACATATAGTCAACAATAACTTTTATAAATAAATAAAAAACATTTCGAGCTATACAATAAATAATAATGACTCAATCAATCTTAATATATTCAAAATCTCTAGCACACATAGATGGGAGTGTATCTTTTTCTCAACTACTATAAACATTTCGACCTTGCATTAATGATTGATGAGTATCTACTACTTAATTAATTGTAGCTGTTTATATATTGGTCTTACCTTTTAGTTGAAAAGCATTAATATTAACAACATTTTACGTAAACAATAATGATATGCGCATGAGCTGGAGGGCTAAATTAAAGCATCAAGCATGGTCTTTTCTTAGATTATGTTGCTTTTATTGGTAGTGAACCCACCCTACACAATAATACATTTTACTCACACAAGCTTTTGCTTTCAAAATAAATTAATACCATATAGTATTAGATAAACTAATTAAGAGGTTATATATATTGTGAAAGAGTATGATGAAGTTGTAAGATTTTGTTTTATATTCCCAAAAGGTGATGATAAATCCATCTTCTAATTGGATAAATACTTTATTTTTTTTGTCAAAGTAAGGATATACACACACTACGATGGATAGTATATGTGTAATCATATAAAGTTTTGTGTTAGTTCAAAAGTAAGTACACGAATATTTGTTAATGATTTGAAAGATATGTTGGCTGATTTAAAAAAGAAATAATATATACTAACAGTTTTTAGTCGGCACGAGAACTATCAATATCATTCATTTTATTTAATTTCCAAACAGATGCATGTTTTCTTATCTTGAAAGAGATCAATATAATTGATCATAAGTATGTAGCAAAAGAACATGTAGGTCCGTTCACCAACCGGCGCACCTACAAGGTTTGGTGAAGCACGAGTGCAATAATTTAGCCAAGCGATGACAACGGGCGGGGTTTGAAAGGGTTTTGCGGTCTTCGCTTCCATCTCCTGTCTCAGCCGGTGTATTTTTTCCGTCAAGTTTGGAGACGGCGATTTCCCTTGTGTTGCTTAATTCTTTAATATTGTAGAGGTGTAGTGGTCTTTGTACATAAACCTAACGGTGTTATGAATTGAACAATATTTTGAATAGTTTATGAAAGTCATCTATCAAGGTCAATTTTTTTTAAAATACATCTGTTAAAAACGGAGCATGAATAGATATAAATGATGTAAATGTGGATGTAGGTAGGGTTGGGCATGAATTGGGGCGGAACGGAACAATGTTCCGAACCGGACCGGAATTGGACCGGACCGAGGAGATTCAGTCCTGTCTTCGGTCCATCATTTTATGAAACTTTCGGTCCGGTCCCGGGTCGGTCCGGACTGATTATGATTATCTATTTCGGAATTATATATTTAAAAATATATTATATGAATAATTGTAATTTTTAAAACAAATTAATCACTTTTATACTCCATTATTGTTGATTTCATTAGCATCAATTTTAATTATTGCTATAATTTCTATAATATTTGATTTAAAAAGTTTTATTTTTAATTTTTGAAATTTTAAATCGGTCTATTCGGTCCGGTCCCGGTCGGGCCACTCAAAATCAGTTCGGTCTGGTCCATGAACCGGTTATGATATATCCGGTCTTCGGTCCTAAAATTATGAGAAGTTCGGTCCGGTCTCGGGTCGATCCGGTTCAGTCCGGTTCGGGACTGATGTAGGTGCAACAATATTTGAGCATTGGCAAATAGTAGTAGTATTATTTGGTAACTATAAATATATTGTATGCAGAGAGCCCATGCTTCATCATAATTACAAAGCACGTGATAATGTTGGTGGTCCCGTCCTGGTCAAACTACACACGGCCTAGTAGGAGCATCTATACGCTAATGCAATACGCTATTTTTATAAATATCTTACTTATTGCCATTAATTGGTAGATATAACGAAAAATCAAATATATGATAGGTAGTGACTCATAAACGTAGTTGCTCTGAATAAACTTGTTTTATAAGGTTTTGGATACACAATGCTGCCTCCATTTCTAGTTAAAAAGTTGAAAACATAATTTATCATATATGTAGTTTTCACTTGATGTGCTTGCGGGAAAGAAGAAAAAACAAATCCGATGTGAATTATGATATTGTAGTCAAATATTAGGTAACCTTATAGTTGCTCCGTCTCTATCCTATCCTCAATTACTCATGTTATGCAATGTAAGCTATATTAATTGAAGGTTAATTAAAGGTTGGTTCACCCATTTTCAATTTTCAAATAGTCCTCACTCAATTTGTCACTTGCTCTGAAATTAAGTAATGTTGCCATCTATGAGCAAATGGATATCGGATATGGATATAAATATTATTCTCAATATTTTTTCGTGTTGTCCATCCTTTCTCTTTACCTCTATTTTACGTGGAGTCGGGTTATCGAACAATAAGCTTCTATGTTATACTATACTATTGTAGTTTTTGAAAATTCTTTTTTGATATGTTGCATTTAACGTATGTGCTTGTTGCGTCTTTTCGGAAAACAAAACCAAATTTGCTCTTTATTTCTCGTTGTTCTTGAACTGGTCAAAGTTTAGTATTCTCGGCACTCGTTCCTGAATTTTTATGGGTATTATTGTTTATGTGTTGAACATTAAGTTTGGCAGAGTTTCTCATATTGTTGTTTAGGGCATCCACAATGGTTAACCTTTTAAAATGTTAATAATGTGTATTCATATTGACACATCATCATGATATAATACTTTCATTCATACATTGGTTAACCTCCAAAAGGGTTAATAGATGGACCCACTAATAGTGAGTGGTGGAAAAAAAAATACATAATAAATAAGTCCACAATACTATATATGTATTGGATAAAAAAGTGAGCAAGTGACACATGACACAAAATATAGCTCTATTAAAAGGTTAATATATATTGAGTGGTTAATAGCCATTAAGCTTAAACATTGATTTTGAATAGGTTAATGCACTATTACCTATACTATTAATCTTTCTTTTTCTGCCATTGTGGATGCCCTTACAATGTTGTTCAGTATGATCATATAGCACTGGTACCTCGTCATTGTTTAATTTATTCTTCATTGCAAATAATAAATGACTACCAGTATGTTTTATTTGTTGTTCAAATTTGTGTATGATGGCAACTAGTCA
The DNA here is from genome assembly GCA_036897485.1 of Pelargonium nanum. Taxonomy (NCBI): domain Eukaryota; kingdom Viridiplantae; phylum Streptophyta; class Magnoliopsida; order Geraniales; family Geraniaceae; genus Pelargonium; species Pelargonium nanum. The sequence continues at coordinate 6,354 of JAYMTF010005764.1, read as the reverse complement.
TTAATAACTTAGCATGGCAAGTTTTTGATTGATTGAATACTTCAGCCGTTAAGCTAAAATGTAATCAAGACGAATACACCTAACATATGCATATAAAGTGTCGCTAGTTTGGCTTCACACCATAATATAAAGCAATTACGGTGAATTGGATAGTTGAGTTGGGTTGGGTTGTCGCTAGGTGCGTACACTTGTGGCTTGTAGCTATCTAGCCTAGGCGTGCTTACAAACTAAATAATTATTATATCCTTGTAGCATAATTAAATATCTCCTTGTACAAAAGCTGTTTGGCCTTTTTCCATTTGCTAAAAGCCAAAAACAAACTAATAACAATAATAAACAAAATTCAAGCCAATCAATCATTAACCCCATGTATCTACGTACCTTCTACCCATGAGATAACATTAAATATAATCTACGTAGAGTATGAGAAAGAAAAAAAAAACTACAAATATGCATATATATTTTTATGTAAATGTATGAACATGAATCACTTAAAAAATGATTGCATACATTTATAAATTATGTTAAGAAGAATTTATTTTGGAATGTTACATTATGTAAAATGCCACTATTTTGGTGTATCAACGAAATAAATTATTACCCTTCAAAAGAAATTTGTCATTTTCTCTCGATTTTTGTTGTCGAGCATATATCACAACCATTTGGTTTAGTTTTCTTAACCATACTCGAATATTAAATAATTAAGTAACTTATCAATGTAACGTGTAAGCCAGTTGTATATTTAAATTGAATTTACTTATCCAAACTGTCAAGACATATCACATATGGATACTGTATCCAAAGAGTTTACAAATACTAAAGCCGACAAGTTAAAAAAAAAGAAAACAAATTGTCCAAGTAAAAATTAAAATCAAACGGACCAAAAAACACGAGAATTAAGGAGCAGAGCACCACGTGTAAGGGAGATATGGTTTGTCTCCGAGCGTACACACAGTAGAAAAGCTCCTCTCTCTCTCACACATTCAAATTTGAGTGAAAATAAAGAAGATGAGAAAAACCGGTGGTTGAAGTCAAGTAAAGGTTTTGAGTGGCAGAGGCAGTGGTGTCTCCGGCGGCGTCGACTTCCGATCCAACTGCTCGGCATCGAGCTCCGTCTACATCGCATTTTCCCAGTCGCTTCGTGAAAATCAATCCAATCTCTTTCGCAACTCATTTTGCTACTTACGAGGCATCGGGTTGCCGGAAAGATTCACCATCTCCCACGCCTCCGATCCGCTATTTCCGCTGTACGGCCTCGTGATTTTCCGAGCATCGGTACATGAATCCTTCGCTGCATTGTTTGTTTTTTTCCATTTGTCGATTCTTTTTTTAATTCATTGCAGATTTTGAGGTTCTGAATGCTAGGTCTTAAACCCTCGTAGCCAATTTTTATCAATTCTTTGTGAATACTATCTTCTAGTTGCATCGAATTGCTGAAATATGGATTTTTTCGAAGTTATTTACTTTAGTAAGATTAAGATCTTAGTAAAACAAATATATGAACAGTGTTTTCTTTCAAGGCTACAAAGACTGTGAATTTGGATCAAACTAGTGATCCCCATTTGTTCACTTGTGTTTTTGGTATAGCTGGTTCTATCAAGATGTCGTTTAAGAGCATAGTTCGTGAGCTTAGGGAGATAAGAGATGGAATAGGGAACATCTCTAGGAGAGGGTCGGAGGGGAAGCATATGCGTCGCCAAGGCCGATCCCATATTGCCCCTGAACTGTCCTCGTCTTCGTTCACATTGGTTGAGGTTGAGCAGCAGAGCCGGTGGGCAAACATGCCCCCGGAATTGCTGCTCGACATAATTCAGCGTGTGGAGGCGAGTGAAGTGAGCTGGCCCGGTAGGAGGGATGTCGTTGCGTGTGCTTCGGTTTGTAGGTCTTGGAGGATGCTAGCAAAGGAGGTTGTTAAGACCCCGGAGCAATGTGGCCATCTCACCTTCCCTATTTCACTGAAGCAGGTGAGTTTCATTGGTTTTTTAGTTCTTGGTTGTTGACCTATTAGTTGCTTTACTTAAATTGTGCTTTGTTCATTTTTATTGCTTTTATCAAACAGCCGGGGCCAAGAGACTCTCCAATTCAATGCTTTATTAAGAGAGAGAGGGCTTCTTCGACTTACCGACTGTATCTTGGTCTAAGCCCGGGTAATTATTTTTCTTTCAAAACATCAGAATGCTAAATGGCCTGGTTGGCTTTGTGATGCTGTTTAGTCACAAAGAATAAGCTTGTGCTCCCTGTTAAATTGCAGCTTTATCTGGTGACAAGAGTAAATTGTTATTGGCAGCGAAAAAGGTAAGAAGGGCAACTAGCACAGAGTTTGTGATCTCCTTTGTTGGAGAAGATTTCTCCAGAGTGAGCGAAGCTTTTGTTGGAAAATTGAGGTATGCCTCGGCTCTTTGAGGCACCTTATCTTTGTATTGAAGTGTTCTTTGTCATGCAATTAATTGACAATTTTTTTAACAGATCTAACTTCTTGGGAACCAAGTTTTCCATTTACGACAATCAGCCTCCATACGACCCTGCGGTCCAATCAAATTGTAGGTTGCATCAAAGAATCCAATCAAAGCAAGTATCTCCAAGGATACCTGCTGGTAATTACAATGTGGCCACCATAGGGTACGAGCTCAATGTTCTCCGTACAAGAGGACCAAGAAGAATGCTGTGCACTATGAGTTACATCCCCATCTCTTCAATTCAACAAGGGGGTACAGCCCCAACTCCAGCTGATTTCTCAAAATGTCGGGATGAGCCTCAGTGTCCAGTGTCGGTTTCAAAAGGAAAGACACCACCTGCCAAATTGAGCTCCACTGGTCTTTATGACGAACAAGAATCACTACAAGGCACAAAAGATCCACTTATTTTAAAAAATAAATCTCCCAGATGGCATGAGCAGTTGCAGTGCTGGTGCTTAAATTTTAAAGGACGGGTTACAGTTGCCTCTGTAAAGAACTTTCAGCTTGTAGCAGCAGCAGAGCCTTCCCATAATATGTCAGCAGCAGAACAAGAAAAGGTGATTCTACAGTTTGGGAAAATTGGTAAAGACATTTTCACTATGGATTATCGCTATCCCCTTTCTGCTTTCCAAGCATTTGCAATCTGTCTGAGTAGCTTTGACACTAAACCAGCATGTGAATGAACACTATCCCAATCATGGGCGACGATCAAGCTAGTTAAAGAAGTTGGTTGTACATACTTTTCTTCGAAGGAAGCATTTTAGGCTTCCCTATTTAAGGGCTTATTTATGTGTATGCATTGCTTTATGCGACGGAAGTCGGTCACACCTCCAAGTGTAGCATGAGTTTCAAAATCTTGTTTCCATAGAAAGGCAGTTTAAGCAGGAATACCAATTGAGTCTGTAACTTCTTCACTTCTGAAGAATTTATGATTAGTTTTTATGACTGAGATACTTCTTAGTCACAGAAAAGACTTGGTGTTAGTTGTAAATTATTTAGACCTTCTGTAACTTGATGATGATGTTGATGTTTAATGGAAATTACAGTGCACAGCACATTTTCTGTATGGTAAAATGCAGATTTGAAACTTTTAACTTTGCTCTTCTCCCAGTTCCTGTAGATATGGTGTCAACTGTGATGCCTAGGTTTCTGAGGATTGTCTGGGTCAGAGTCACTGATTCCATTAGAACCCTGACATGGAATTAAGCCATGCTTGTCTATGGAGGTTCCTGCGGGAGTGTTTGACTTGAAGGATTGTAGGTACCAAGCTATGGGAGATAACCAACTAGACTCCATTCCACTATTTATTTGGTTCAGGGTCTAAAAAAAGGCACCTGGAAGACTCCTTTTGAGCAGAAACAATGCTGAGGCTCAGATGATTTCAGAGCTGCAAGTTTAAGATGGAACATTGATGTCAAAATTTCTCTACTGAATCTGCTACTGATATGTCCCAAACCAGTGCCCAACCTTAACATAGCCACCTTGAAACTTGTCCAACCTCGTAGGGCTGCAGCCTCAAGACACCTGTCGTCCACGAGAGCTTAGGCCACCAAAGAAGAATCGAGAGCGTAAAAGACCCCAAGGAGGGCTTCTCACCTCTATTTAAACATCTAGTCTTTACAGGAGGCCACAAGACCCCAAGGAGTGCTCCCCACATTTTGCCGTAAGAGGCTACAAGACCCCGAGGAGAGCTATCCACCTTTCATCAACAGAGTCTCCACAGTGAGGCAGAGACTAAAAGTAATCAATCATCAGTTCAGTTGTTTACTGACAATGGACCAAAAGTGCAAAAATCTACAATAAAAATGGAGATGCGGGGTATCGATCCCCGTACCTCTCGCATGCTAAGCGAGCGCTCTACCATCTGAGCTACATCCCCTTTTGATTGAAAATATTTTGTCAATATAAATATAGCTAATTGTATGATAAGATTTCATGTACCGAATTCAAAGTTATACAGGAAAGGACCTCCGCAAACAACCTGTGGTCCAAAAGCAGCTACATTTTATCACCATTAACGGTTGGTTGCCTTCAAGCTATAGGTATGTTACATTTACACAGCAAAGAACTGAAAAAAGCTTTGTAAGCTAGGATATCAAGCTTGCTATAGACCAATTAATTAGCATGATTATCTTCTGTATCACCATCCATATAACTATATATATGTACTTCTATATTTTCATCTATATTCTTCAATCTTAAAAATGTTCATATCAGTTTCATAGTGTTGTAAACTTGCGTGGGGGTGTAGCTCAGTGGTAGGGCGCTCGCTTAGCATGCGAAAGGTCCTGGGTTCAATTCCCAGCATCTCCATTTTCTTATTTTTATGTTGAGATACAACTACTTACAAATGTGGCTCAAACTCTAAATAAATGACTTAGAGTTCTCAAATCACTTAGTTTAGTGGTAGGGCGCTCGCTTAGCATGCAAAAGGTCGCAGTAGCAACTGAAACTAGTTTCGATTCCTACGGCTCTGATCAAGCCAAGGGCCAAACTAATCCCTACTGGTCTTATAGAAGAACTCAATGTCATCCTTAAAAGAAGTATCACCCGGGAGTAAAAGTAGTCCTAACCAAATACAAAACGACTAGTATGAGGAGTTAGCCCATAAACACTAAGTCGTAGACTCTCTTAGAATCATCTGACTAAGTGACTCACGAGTAAAATGGGTCCCGCATGAGTCTTTCTTATCCAACACTACTTCTACTTTAAATACCCTTAGAAGTACACGAATAACTTGCCATTCACCATTTTTCACTTATTGTCTCGGTCTCTTTCTATATGTTTATCTATAATCATCTTACTTGATTGTCGAAAGTGGCTCACGAGTAAATACCCCTTATGTGATCATTCGCGTTGATACCCATCCTATCTTCTATCAGAGAATACACAAGAGTAAGTGCTTGTCTGGTAACACTTCTCAGAAGGTAGTAGTGGCTTCAAACCAACTTTTAAAAACTATGAATGTTTGCTAACAAAAGCAAATACAAGTACTTTTAAATCAAAATACAAAATACTTTAATTCGAAATTGTTTTTTGAAATGACTAAAATGTACATGATTATAAAAAAAATGTTAATTATAACTCATCAAGTAAGGACATATAGTTGGAATGTGATTAATTCTCTCTCTACTTATCATGCCATAAGAAAAAAATTGTTTCTTGCAACTTCATCATCATTATACAAGTCATTCAAAAGTGAGGTGAAAATAAACAATATGTCTAACTTTTGCATTTGTCATTTGCTTACGTGACACTTGATGTGTAAGAGCTTTTGAAGGTAAAAAAATGTTACTAAACAAGGTCTAAATTTAAGTCAGCAATGAAGGGACTCAATTTAAGTCCCAATATGTCTTACTTTTACTTTATTGTTTGCCACATCATCAAAAGTCCTCACCGTAAAATAATTTTGCATTGAAGGGACTCAATTGAGTCCCAAGTTATCATATCAATTTTATTAATTGCAATTTTTTAATTTTTTTGGGCTCTTTTTTAATAGACATCTAATATATATATATAATTCCCAAGCACCACCCCAATTGAGTTACATGTGTCACTTCCAATTTTCAATTGATGTTTCAATTGAATGACATGTGTCACTCAATTACTTTAATTGTTATTTTATTTTCTTTTTTATTAGGATATTTTAATTTTCAAATATTAATCATTGTAATTATTTTTTCTAGAACTTGAATTTAATTAACCTTCTTTTTTTTTTTGAAATTAGATTTATCAAAAACAAGTTCAAAAAAAGTTATCCCAATAATATATATAAAAAATTAACAGGATAATATAAAAATATTAAATTTCATAATTTTTCACGTTAAAAATTGTATCACTAAAATTTGTAAACACAATATAATTTTATATTTGAAAGGTAAATATAAGATAATATAAA
>JAYMTF010005763.1:0-11126 GCA_036897485.1 Pelargonium nanum | reverse complement strand
CGACGAGACAGACACGACATCACTTCAGATCGAGATTCGAACCAGATTTTCAGAGTCGAATCAGAATGCGTCTCCCTATTTTTGGGTTCCAGTTTTTGGCAGTTGCAATCTCTTCATTTTCAATTTTCTCCTTCAGTTGGGCGATTGGGAGGCCTGATTTCTCTTTACTCGAATTCGTTCACCTTGACATCTTCAATTACAGAGCAAAAATTCATTGCTTTGATAGGTCATTGGTCACTTTTAGATTGTCAATGTTTGCTGATAAACATTTATGCCCCCTCCTATGATATCAGAAAGAAAACTCTTTGGTCCAGGATTCAATCGGTTATTGGGGAATATGATTTGCCTTGTATGGTTGCAGGAGACTTTAATTCCGTTTGCTGCTTTTCTCAGCGTTCAAGTGTTGTTGTTCCCGCATCTTCTTAGCAAGTTTTAACGAGTTCATTGATAATTGTTGTCTTCATGATTTGCCACTTATACTTGGTATGGTCCAAATTCGACTGCCATCAGAATTGATCGAGTTCTTGTTTCTTCAAATTGGCTGTATTGGCTCGGTCCTTTTGCTCAAATCGTCATATCTCGAGGGTCTCGAATCATTATCCTATTCGCCTTTCAATTGACACCACAAATTGGGGTCCGCGACCTTTCAAAATTTTAAATTGTTGGGCTTCTCATTCTACATTTCTCGATACGGTTGCTAATGCTTGGTCATCTTTCTCGATACATGGTCGACTATGCTACCGTTTATGGAAAAACTGCATTTTCTTAAGGCAAAATTGATGGTGTGGAATGTTGAGGTATATGGCCGGTTGGACCATGCTATTTTGTCTCTTGAAAAATCCATTGACGAGTTGAATTTACTATCTAAAGCCGGACCATTATCTCAACCGAATATCACCCGTCGAGCTTCAATAATTTTAGATATGCACTCTAAGTCACGAGAACTCGCATCTTTTTGGAAGCAAAAGTCAAATATCTGTTGGTTAGCAGATGACGACTGTAACACGGGATATTTTCATTGGGTAGCTTCCTTTCGACAATCTCAAAATTGTATTTCGGGCATCATGGTTGCGGGATCGTAGGGTCATTATCCCGGAAGTGGTTAAAGACTCGGGGGTTTATTAAGGAGCGGTTGTCCTCGTCAGTTTCAGACAGGTCGATTCTTGAGGGCCTCGGGTTTAAGAAGATTTCGGTAGTGGAAAGAGCCGATATAGAATGAGCTGTTACATTGGATGAAGTCTGGTCGGTTGTGTTCAGTTGTGATGGTTCTCACACCCCGGGCCCAGATGGTTTCAATTTATATTTCTTCCAGTCTTGTTGGGACATTGTCTAACCTGATGTTCTTGCATTCGTTCAAGGCTTCTTTACTACAAGCTCAATCAGCAAGGGTTTGAATTCAGCTTTTTTGGCTCTAATTCCAAAGGTCGCCTCGTGGCAGAGATTTAATGATTATTGGCCTATCAATTTGGTTCCAGCTCCTTACAAAATTGTTGCTAAACTCCTGGCTAATTGTATAAGGCCTTATATTGGAGACTTAATTAGCGAGGTTCAGAGCGCTTTTATTGAAGAACGTCAGACTCTTGATAGTGTTTTAATTGCTGGTGAGGTCATTCACTTGGCTCGTTCAAAGCGCACCCCTGCAGTTATTCTTAAACTTGATTTTCAACAAGCTTTTGACAGACTCGGCTGGCCTTTTATTGATTTTTGTTTGGAATCTATGGGCTTCGGGGTTTTGTTTCGATCATGGATCTGGAGTTGTCTGGCTTGATCGATCTCATTGTTAGTAAATGGTTATCCTTCACGTGATTCGTGCAGCTCGCAGGGAGTAAAACAGAGATGTCCTTTCTCGCCAGTTTTGTTTATAATTGTAGTCGAGGCACTATATCTCCTGTTGTTGCGGGCTGAGAGTCAGGGGCTGTTTGTCCGGATTTTTTTGGGTGTTTCACCATCTCCCACTTGAAATTTGTCGACGATACTATTCTTTTCCTCGATGTTTCAACTTTTGCGAGTTCCATCATTAATGTTAAATGTGTTTTGCACTGCTTCGAGTTGGCTTCGGGTTTATAAATTAATTTTCATAAATTCCGTTTGATTGGTGTTCATTTACCCCATGAGCGCATTAATACTTTTGATGAGGATTTGGGTTGTTGGGTATCGTCTTTTCCCATTACATACCTTGGATTTAAGCTAGGTTGTAACCCTCGGTTGGTGAGCTCCTGGTTAGGTATCATTGATAGATTTCGTTGGGGGGTCGGTTTACCCTTATTCGGTCTGCTCTTAAATCCTTGCCCCTGTTTTATATGTTTATGTTTAAGGCTCCGAAGAAGGTTATTTTCATTCTTGAGTCCATTGAACGTCGCTTCTTATGGTCTCACTATACAGCTAATCGCAGGTTTTGTAAAGTTCGATGGTCGGTTGTATCTTGCAGGCGCTCTCATGGTGGTCTTGGCATTCGGCAGTTACATCTTGTCAATGTCAGTTTACTAGCAAAATGGTGGTGGTGTTTTGCCACCCAACCGGATTCTTTATGGAAGAGTGTCTTATGTGCGAAATATGGTTGGGAACCGTCAACTTGGTGTTTACAAGATCTTTGTTCTTCGAATCCATCGCCTGTTATGCGTAGTTTTCTTAAACTGAGAAGCTTGTCGAGCTTTATTCATTTGGCTGGGTCGGGAAGCTTGAGATTGGTGGTCGGGAATGGCGCAATTGTCCAATTTTGGACTGATGTTTGGGCGATGGATTGCTCATTAAAGGTCCGGTTTTCTAGGTTGTTTTCTCTATGCGTCTTTAAGACCAAGCCAATATCCTTATTCATGGTGGTGCTCTTATCAAACCCGGCTCCATCAATCTTTCGTCGGCAGCTCCGTGGGTGGGAACTGGACTCATTGGCGGAGCTCAGCGTCGTGATCCACGGTGTTCATCTCTCAGCCTCCGTCCCAGACCGAATCATTTGGGTTCATGCTCCTTCTGGTAACTTCACAACTGAAAAAAGCTTACGACATTATATACTCATCTTCCCCCTACATTCGATTTTCTTGCTCAAAATTCATTTGGAGACCTTTTGTTCCGCCTAAGATGCAATGTTTTGCTTGGTTAGCGGCGTTAAATAGCGTGCCATGTTTGGTTTTTCTTGTTTATCAGCGTATTTTGCTGCCATATTCAGATTGCCTATGTCAGTTGTGTGATGTTGAATTGGAGAGTTGTTCTCATTTGTTGCTTTGGTGCTCTTGGACTCGTCAGGTATGGTCCGGGTTGCTATTTTTGTGGGGTGTGAAATCAGCTTTTCCCGCTAACTATTTTGTTTATTATCATCTCGGACTTCTGCTTTCCATGGGAAAAAACTCTAGCTGAAAAATTTGGGAAGGACTTTGTCCAATCACGTTGGGGCATATTTGGCTTGTTAGAAGTCATCTTGTCTTTCGCCAACAATATTCGAGTGTGGAGAGGACGATCTGCGTATTCAGAGTTTTTGTTTGTCATTAGTTTCTTGTATTGATAGCTCTTTATGCATTAATTTCATTTCATTTTAGTGCTTGGGTTTCTGATCCTCTCTCGTGCCTGGGTTGAGGATTTCAGAACCCCTTTTCTTTGTACTTTTATTTTAATTTTTGGGTTGAATAAATAAAAGGTACTGCTTACTTATAAAAAAAAAAAAGACGCTTGAATTTCTTACGAGATACACCTCCTCACACAAAAGCACATTTTTTTTATATTTGTAGAAATGATATAAAAAAAAACAAAGATTAGGAAAGAAAATAAATTCAAATATCAAAATTTACATGAAATTGGAAGAAAGAAACTAAAATAAAAAAAAATTATTGAAAATATTGATGAAAAAAATATATTGGTCGAGCAAGTAGCTTAAGGTTACAACGGAATTGCAGAAGTTTCAAGAGACTTTCAATATAGATGATTGAGAGGTTTTATACCATGTTAGAATGTTGGACTACATATAATGGTTCGGGTATCCACCAAAAAAATGAGTCGGGTATCCACTAAAAAAACAGGTTAACCTTATTAGTAGGGTCCATTTTAATTTAACTTTTGTCACTTGTTAGTTAAGTTTCACTCGCATTAGTATATGTACCTCATCATTTCTTTCATATATATATATATATTTTTAAAGTTGAGCTACACAAGAGGGATAGCTCTCCCCTTTTAACCCAAACCCCACCCCACCCGACGCAATGAGATTTGAACCCACGACCTTCTACGTGAAGATGTGTGTCTTGACCATTGCGCCACCCTCTAGGGGGCATTTCATATTTATTCAATGTGAGACTTCACTTACTTCTACAAGTTTCTTGTCTGAGGTTAAAGTAAAAGATGAACATGTGAAATTGAATGCTTGATGAAACTTAAAATATACACATACAAATATAGTATTTTGTTTTTTAATAGGCCTAAAACTTATTATAAGCATTTCAATGAGAGTAACTAAAAAGTTTATTTCTCTCGTCTGAGAGCCTTCTCTCCTTAAGAGCTTCCAACTCCTAGCTCTTGTTCATCTCCATCTTCATCCTTATCTCTTCTTCTGCTTTCTCCTTTATGATTTCCTAACCTTTGTCTCCAATCTTTACTCCCTTCCTATTCTTCTCAATTGCTTCTGTCAATCCATCATCACATCACCTTTTTATCATATCAAAATACTGTTTTATCTACCTAATTACTCCTCACTCTTAACTAAACTCATATCTCCCTTATTCACTGATCTTCAGATTCAGAATCCATATCTATCACTTCCATTTATTTTCTTCACTTTTCACTCCATTTTCGGTAGTTGAGTCTTAAAAGCTACCGTCAACTTCATCTAGTTCTCTATGCCTCTTTCTCTTATCTCAGTTCATCTCCCACAAAAAAGAAACTAATCCTCTTCTCTGTCCCTTTTTCTGTTACTGTTTTCGTTCATCTATGGAATCGGACTCCAACTACAATGAATCCTTTCTGCATCATCGTGGTTGGAATATTGACATTCCACCTGATTTTTGAAAATCAGAATCTTTTTAATCGCGGCCTCATTGGCATGTACGTTGATCATCGTGAATTTGACCCAAATTTTCTTCATTCCAAGTTATTGGAACTTTGGCGTCTTCCTCATGCCTTCGAAACACAGAGTATCTTACCTAATAAATTTTTAATCTTGTTGTCGGATGATCTGGTTTTCTCGGATGGTCCATGGAGTATCGACGACGGACTCCTTGTTGTCTTTGAAGTACCCTTCAACTGCCGTCCATGTGACATTTCCTTACCACCAAGTCCAATCTGGATACAAGTGCATGATGTTCCTCTTAATTATGCATTGGACGTGTTGGTGCTTACTGTTGGTCAAGCCATTGGCCATGTGGTGGATGTAGACCATGAACACCGTCGTCGTAATCGCTGGGGTTTCCCTCGTGTTCGTGTTTTAGTCAACCTTAACGGTCCTTTGGTGTCAAGTTGTTATCTGAACCTTCTCGAAGGTGGTCGCATGTAGATCAAGTTTCGCTACGAAAGAAAATTTCATAATCTGCTTTGATTACGGTCGTGTGGGCCATCCTTGGTCCATTTGTCCTACCCCCATGCCCCATGCAGAAGAGCTTTACCAGTATCGTCTTCCAAACCTGAACTATAATGACCTAAATGACAAAAAAATCATTCACGACTATCGGCGCCAGCTTTTCACGTCTGATCTTCGAGCCTTTCGTAATTCCAGAGGAAACCGATCCACTCGCATCTTCAATAATAACAATAATTTTGAGCACAACCATCCCCCTTATCATCCTGATGACGTCTACCCAGATGACATCGAACTCTCTACAAGTGATGCAACCAGAGTTTGAAGATCATCGGGCATGGAGATTTCTCCTCGAGCTCGCGATGAAGATCATCTCCATCCCGACCTCTTTTACTCTGAGAATACTCCACCAAGCTTCGACCCTCCCATGGAGTCATATGGCATCTCACCAGCTGCTTGTTCTCCTCAGCTCGCTACACTGGTCTTCGGTCTCACGTACTTCATTCTGGTAATCATCAAGCTAGAAATTTTCACCTTGAAGAAAGCTCCTCTCACCCTCACAACTCCGACGCCGGCAATCTCGGTTGTCCTCCGGTGCGTCAGTCGTCTCCGTCGCGCTCAGCTCTCCATGGTCTAACGTCAGTTTCCCTGTGCGGTTTACGTCATGCTTAGTCCAATAAGACACCTGGCACCTCTTATTACTCCTCACAGCTGGCGGCTAGGGCTACAACTCCAATTATACAGCCTGTCAACGCGGCTTCTGCGATCATAAACAAGCCAAATGGGTTGGGCCCATTTCAAGACCTAAATGAACCAGCTAGACAAGCCCACCTGTATTATGGGCCTGATATGCCATATGAAATTATAGTTAACCCATTGGGCTTTGCTCCAAACCCAAGCCCAATCAACACACATATCCCTTTGCACAAACTTAGTATTGAAATCTCTTCGTCGTCTTCCTCGTCTGGTTCCTCAGATCAGTCGTCTCCATCTTCAAATGATGCCTCCGACTCATATAGCATCAACATATTAGTTGGATCCTCGACTTCCAATCGTATGTCTCTGTCAATATCATCCATGATGGCCAGCTTTTCTATTTTGTCGCCAACCTCGGTTTTGGGTGGTCCATCTTCTCAAGACCCCATTCCGATCATCTCATCGACCAGACTTCAAGTCTCTCTGGATAGTAATCCGTCTTTAGCTCGTGCTCTTACGGACATTATTTCTTCATCTATCAATCCGGCTAATGAAGTGGACCTTCATGATCTAGTACAACTCAACCATTCTTCTGTTCTGACCATATCTTTGGTGGTTACGTCCAGTTTGGCAGTCCGTATTTCTTCTTCGTCAACAATGTTCCGGCCAGCAGTGGGGCCTGGTCCCCGTATTTCTCAATCCGACAAGGGAAAAGCTCTCTGTGATCATCAATTCTGCCTATCCTAAGGAGTGTTCAGCAAAGTCAGTTTCTTTGGGGTACCGACCGTGCTCTAGCATCTTTCCTCATTCCTTGTTTTTGGCTCCAATCAAAGGCATCAACAAGAAAAGGCCTTCTACGTCGGATCCAGGAGGATATCTCATGAAGCGGCAACGTTCTCCCTCACCTGAAGAACAGTTTGAGGTACACGCAAAAGTTTATTATCTAGATGCTATCACTGATTATATGACTTCTGGTCCTCATGATGATATTATTAAAATCAAACAAAAATTCCTACAACAACAATGTGATTTGGTTGCTGCCATAGGAGGTCTTGATATCTCTGAAATATCGGGTTCTGAGGAGACTGTCCCTCTACAGTCTCCTAGGTCATCATGATTATCCTTTCTTGGAACTGTAGAGGTTTGGGTATCCCTCTACATGTTCGACATTTGAAAAACCTAAAAAAGAAATACAAACCTGATTTTATTTTGCTTAGTGAAACCAAATGTACAGTTTCTGTAGTTGATATAAAACTTAGCAGGTTAGGATGGTATTGCTCCTCGGGTGTTGATAGCATAGGTTCTAGCAGAGGTCTTTGGATAGGACCCTTCTCGAAAATCAAATGGAACTTAACCTTTGCCAATCCCAACATCTTAGGAATTTCCATTACAGAACCCAATGGTGATGTTTGGATCTGTTATAGTATCTATGGTCCTCCTGTTCTGTCAAATAGGTCCTTGTGTTGGGACCAGTTGTCGTCTCTTCTTTCCTCCTCAACCCTTCCTGCTCTCCTTCTTGGAAACTTCAATCAAGTCATCAATTTTGGTGACAAATATGAAGTTAGAGCCAACGTTCTCCCTGGAGCGGAAACTTTCGAAGATTTCCTTCATTCTAATTCTCTTGTGGAAATTAAGAGAAAGGGTTCTAAGTTTACTTGGTCGAACAATAGATCTGATTCTCATCTTGTCATGAAGACTCTTGATACAACATTCTGCTCTCTAGAGTGGCTTCTTCGTTATCCTGATTCCATTGCTCAATCGCCCCTATAGTAGTATCAAACCATGGTCCTCTCATTGTTCAAATCAAATCCAAGTTTCCTAACCACAGAATATTCTTCTTTGAAAGTGTGTGGACTCTTTATCCTCAATGTGAATCGATAATCAAAGAGAGCTAGAATTCCCCCTTAACTGGCTCTCCGATGTATCGCCTCTCTCAATGGATTTTTGTCATGAAAGCCAATCTCAGATCATGGAATAGAGATACCTTTCTCAAAACCCGAAACAAAAAAGCAGAGTTGGAAGCTAGTATTGAGAAACTTCAAAGGGACATCATTGATCCCCATTCCCTCTAGCTCGATTTCTCCTCCAGTTTCCATCCAAGCTCTTAAGCTTGAATACGAATCGATCCTAAATATGGAGGAGAAAAAGTGGAAACAAAGATCCAAGTTGAATTTCAATACTTTAGGGGACCGAAATAGCCAGCAAGAGGAAAGCCGTCAACAAGACCCATATGATAAAAAAAATTCTGGTGTTGGGGTAGATAAAGAAGATGATATTACCTCAGTTTTTTCGCCTCATTTTATCGCCCAATCTCAGCCTTCCCCAAGTACAAGTGACAGGAGCTCTCAAATTCATAATATCTTTCAGAAAATCCATAGAACTTTGTCAGACGCCCAAAAAATGGATCTGGACACCCCCTTTACAGCTGAAGAGATCAAGACCGTCGTGTTTGATCTGGGTAGTAACAAATCTCCAGGTCCTGATGTTATTCCCGGTATTTGCTACCAAAATTATTGGGCCTCCTTAAGCTCATCGGTTACCCTGCAATCCTCTCGTTTCTCAACTCTAGGTTTCTTCTAAAAGATCTTAATATAACTTATATCTCTTTGATCCCCAAAGTTGATTCTCCCCAGACCCCGACTGACGCCCTATTAGTCTTTGCAACTTCAGCTACAAAATAGCTTCTAAAGTTCTAGCAAATAGACTAAAAAAGGTTATAAGTAGCCTTGTCTCCCATGCGCAAAATGGGTTTATCCTCAGTAGAAAGATCCAAGACAACATTATTCTTGTTAATGAACACCTTCAAGGACTAAAAAAGGAAAAAATTTTCGTGTGGAGCTTAAGATGGATCTAACCAAAGCTTACGACAGGGTTAGATGAGACTATCTTATGCAAATTCTCCAATCCCAAGGGTTTTCCGAGAAATGGTGTAATCTCATCTTCCAATGCATTTCTACTGTTTCCTTCTCGGTTCTCATCAACTGAAAACCTTCCCCCTGCTTCTATCCTAATCAAGGACTTAGACAAGGAGACCCTCTCCCCTCTTACCTTTTTCTGCTAGCCGCAGAAGGTTTTTCAGTTCTCCTGGAAGAAGCTCAATCTCAAGGTACTATTAAAGGAATTCAGATCTCCAGAGGTGTTCCAGCGATTAATCTCCTTCTCTTCGCCGATGATTCCTTCATATTCATCCATCCGTCTATTGATTCTTTTCATCTTCTAAAGAGAATTATCAACTCCTTCGAACAAGCGTCTGGACAATTAATTAGCTCTCAAAAATCAGAAAGGTTCTTTAGTCCCAATACCCCGAGGAGATTTAGTCGCATTTTTCAAGGTCTCATTCCCTTGAAAGTCACTGCTAATCCAGGAAGATACATTGGCATCCCTGATATAGGTGTTATATCAAAAAGACAAATGTTTGCGTTTCTGAAAAATAGAGTTGAACAGAAACTTCAAGGTTGGAAATTGAATTTACTCTCTCTCAAGCGGGTAAATTGACCCTCATTCAGTAAACTTTGAATTCCCTCCCAGTTTTCATAATGAATCTCTTCAATATGCCGAATTATTTCACTAACTTGTTAGATGGATTTCTGGCTAAGTTTTGGTGGTCAAAATCTGGTTGTGCTAAAGGAATTCATTGGATTAAACGCAACATTCTGTCTTGGCCCAAAGGAAGATGTGGTATTGGATTGAGAAACACTGAAATCTTCAATCAAGCTCTCTTAGCTAGTCAATTCAAAAGAATCATCAGCAACCCGGATAGTTTGATTTATAAGGTTTTGGTTGCCAAATATGGAGTCAACAACTCTCTGTGGAATTCAAAAATAAAAAATCCTAGCTCTTGGATCTGGAGAAGTTTATGTAAAGGCAGAGATCTTCTCATGAAAAATATGGCGTGGCAGGTTGGGAATGGTAAATCTATCAGAATTTTCAAAGATATATGGATCCTTGGAGAAAATTTAGACCATATCAACTCCCCTCTACTCTCCGAATGGGATAAAGTTGATAGTCATATTAATCAAGAACCCAAGAGCTGGAAAGCCGATTTCATTAGAATTTGTTTTTCCCCCCAGATCGCTTCAAATTTTTTTAGTATTTCTCTCCCCAAAAGAGGATACCTAGAAGATAAACTCATGTGGACTGATTCGGCTAATTTCAGTTTCTCGGTCAAAAAGACTTATGATATTGGTATCTCTTCGTTAGCCAATCAACCAACGAGTCCTCCGGTGCAAGTTCCCTGGATGACATTATGGAATTCCAAGATCCCAGAAAAGTTTAATGTTTTTTGGTGGAAAATAAGTAATTCTGCTATCCCTACTTCGCTTTCTTTGTTCGAGAAAAATGGCACATTCTCCTCTATGCTCTAGGTGTCAGCATCTGTGGAGCATCTTCTCTTTCAATGCCATCTTAGCAAAATCTGCTGGTTCGCATCTCCTTTGGGGTTAAGATCTGACTCTATCAGATCGTTTTCAGAATGGCTCACAGTCATTCTTGAAAAAACGAAGTCTTCAGAAAAGGATTCTCATCATCTGCTATTTTGGAGTTCGGCTCTTATTTGGGAAATTTGGAAAGAGCGCAATTCTGGAATTTTCAATGGCGGTCCCTTTAGTGTTGGGAAAGTGCTCTCCAACGCTAATCTTCTTGTCTAGGATTTTGGCAAACTTTACGATGAAAACAGACGCCCTTTCTCATCAAAGCCTTCTCCCCACCCTCAAAATAGCTACTCAAGTTTGGCATATTTCCTTCAAACATTTAATTCGGATTTCATCTTCATTTGCGATGGATCCTTTAAAGATGGTATCTCTAGGATAGGTTGGGAACTCCAAGATAGATGCGGAAACCCGTTGGCTAGAGTCTGTAGATGGTGGGCGTTTGAAAAGTATGCCAAAGTCACCTTGTAATAATAGGAAGGTAAAGTCCGGATATCGTATCCACAGGG
>JAYMTF010005762.1:0-11127 GCA_036897485.1 Pelargonium nanum | reverse complement strand
TTATTGTTATGGAGAGGTATAGAGAG
This sequence comes from Pelargonium nanum, assembly GCA_036897485.1. Taxonomy (NCBI): domain Eukaryota; kingdom Viridiplantae; phylum Streptophyta; class Magnoliopsida; order Geraniales; family Geraniaceae; genus Pelargonium; species Pelargonium nanum. The sequence goes on along the minus strand of JAYMTF010005762.1, from coordinate 11,101 downwards.
AGAGAGAGAGAGAGAGAGAGAGAGAGAGAGAATAAAAAATTGTTTTTTGGAGGATGTTATGTTGTGGGTTTTGTGACATGACCCTTCCTTGGCTATAGCTATAGAGCACAGCAACCTTTTGAGTAGAGATAGGGCTCAGTAGTAGCATCTTTCTTTTCTAGAGATTTTAGGCATTTTTCAGGTTGTGTATATCTGTCCCCTATCCCCGGATTTTAGGCATACCCATTTCCCTCCCCTCCCTTTGGGAGCTTGTTTGGTAACTCTCTATTCGAACCGAAGAAGACGTAGGAGGAGGAGAGACGGCAATGTTCGGGTTGGTTTGGATTTACGATTTTGGGTTTCCAACTTGGTCGAGTACGTAGGATTTCATGTTTTAGGTGAGAAAAGTGCGGTCTTGTCTGATCTGACCTGAAAATGGATCGGATAAAGCTAAAATCGGACCAAACTTTTGGTTTACGTAGGTTAGTGTCTAATTTTGAATTGAATTTTGAAAGAGTAGAAAATTTGTTGTTTAAGAATAACCAATTATAAAGAAACATTATAATAAGATAGATTTTGGTCACCGATATAAATTCGCTAATAGACTCGGGCATGACAAATGAACTTGCTCCAGACCGAGGAACTTGGGCACGGCCGACCGGACATCATCAACGGTCACACATTCCATAAGCAAATCATGAAGCGGCACGTGGCACCCATGAGGCATGTCACACATTCACCCGAGAGACCGCGTCATACAAGTTTTATTAGAATATTATTATAACTATTCAATATTATTATAAGTATTATCCTAGCTACTTATAATTCAATTCAATTTAGAAAAAAAAAATCATAATTTTATGCTCACATTTAAAGTTTTATTTTGTCTTCTTTTGTTTGAAATTGTTGTTTTCATTATGAGTAAATAAGTTTTGCTTGAAACAACTATGTGTCAAATGCTTTTGAAAAGAACAAATGTCGCTCTTATTGTTGCACTGTCATAGTCACCATTTCAATAAATTATATCACGGCTCTTCTTCTAAACATTCAAGATTACATATTATATTAGTCATGTTAGAGATTTTGGTTGTATGACAAGTATGTTCTTATTGGACTCTTGTCATTCGTTAATGATTTTAATGAAATCAATATTTCCTTATTAAAAAAATTACACTGTAAAATTTATTTATTTTTCGCTTAAATAGAATTGACTCTTATTAAATAAATGAAACTACAAAATATTATTCTGAAATTACAAATTTACCATAAACTATTTTCATTTTTTACCTCAAGTCAATTTACATTTTCAAGACTAGCTTCAATTTCAAGATTCCCTAACTGATCCAGTGTCCAATTGGGACAGAGGAAGTGAAAGAATAACATAAACCCTCCTAATAATCACAAAATAGACACACACAAAAAGAACATAAATTTTTGGTTGAATATCTGCAAAATTTTGAACCAAAACCTAGGTAATCACAAAAATGAATTAAAATAAAAGATCCCCAAAAATCCCATAGTGCACCCACCAGAATCAGACCCATAAATTCATTAAAATCTATCAGAAAAATTGCTCAAACCTCCCCAAAAAAAAACTTTCATAAAAGTAGCTGCACTAATGTCAAATGATTAATTTTGACCCAAAAGTCCAACATAATTTTAGAATTTTATTGCACATTAATTACAGAAAATTGAAACCTTTCATTAATAAAAAGGAAGTTTCTGCTCTACTTTCAATATATATGACAGAAAATAGTGCAAATAGTTTTGCAATCTTCAATTTAATCTCTGCTGATGGATTTTCTTCCAGCTACTGTGCCACCAAGTTGCCATGAATTAAACCTGTCTTTCTTTATGTCCTGTAAAATTATTATCAGTCACAAAAGGAGCAAAGAAAGAAGACATAGGCCTTGCTTGGTAACACTACTCTGAAAATTATAAATAGTTGTTCCAAAAAAATTGAGTTTTGTGTAATAATACGTTCGTATAACAACAATAATAAGAATGTATCGATTGTTGCAATGATCAAATGTGCATAGAGTATTTGAGAAACAACTTAATAATATCAATCACGACATGTGCTCTCATAAAATATTTAGTGTCTACCTTAATAAATTATAGCAAAGTAATGAGAATTAACTACTATAAAAAGTGTATCTGCATAAACAACATTTTACATTTTACATTGCTTCAAATTTTTTTTTTAACATTTTAAAAAGTAAATAGTATTATATCGGTTAATCTTATCGACAAATCAGTTCGATTGAGTCTGCATTTTACAAAGGCAATAATGTAATTTACGTGAGCTCCTACAAAAATTAGTTCATCAAAAGAGCTCTGCAAGAGCGTGCATGCTTTTAGATTATAGTTTCATATATTTTACCGAACAATATAGTATAATATATCTTTAAGTTTTGTTTATGCAAAACATCTATAAAGAGTCTTTCATATTACCAAACAAACACTACATGGAAGTGATGAAATAATTGTCCTAAAATATTATAGAGGAAGATGAACCAAGAGTTAATGGACAAATATAAGTTTGTAATATGCTAAGTTTTAAAGCCAAAAACCTCTGGAGAAACAAGAATTGGCATAATTGATAAGTTGACATTAAAGAAGAAAAGAGTGAAAAGAAAAAAAAAAGTCCATCTCTCATCTCCTGTAGACACAGAATAAAAAGACAAAACCAATTACTACAACTGGCATCATTTTGAACAGTCGTAGTCATTGCAAGAATGGCAATTCAAGAAGGGTGGTTGAATATTTTTTGTCCCATCAACTACTCTCACACCTTAATTTATAACTCTTCTCCATTTACTAATTTAATTCACTTCAAAATTAATCCAATCTCGTGTTAATCATGCTCAAGTTATACACCAAGTAATCTAAATTTTGCAAGTATAGTCGAGGTTAAAATACGATAGCATATACACTTCATCTGTAACAATAAGATCACGAAGCACTATCTTTCATCGATTGTTCATTAAGATTAGTTAATTATGTATGAATTTGTTACAACAACACAGAATATAAAAAAAAAAAAGAAATCTTACTATGATTAATTCATTCATAATTGGAAGTTTTTGTTTTGCAATATTTTTATTAGAAGTTATTTTTTTATTATTGAGTTGGATGATATTTTTTATGTCAGTTGTGCGTCAAATGTTTTTAAAGACAACAATAAATGATTTTATTGTTTCACTATTACAACTAATATTCTAATTATATGACAATTAATAGTTGTTCATAACATTTGACTACTATGAATCAAGTTACTCGTATTAAGATATTTGTGGAGTATGTGATATTTCCAAGTAAGTTGATCCTTATTTCTTTATTTCTTGCTATCATTGAGTAAGAATATGTCATTTTGTGCAAGAGCCCAAATGAACATTTTCCCTATGGCTATGGCCCAACTTTAACCTAAACTTGGACCACAATGCAATAGCTACTCCAAAAATATATAAATATAGGCTATGAATAAGAACTAGACATGCTCAATGAAATAGTAAACAACATACCATATGTTTGATAGCCATGTCCAGTGAGCTCCTAGACATCAACCTCCCAAAACCAGAGCTCTCATTACCACCTTGTGCCCTCATTTCATGTCCCACTGCCACTGATTTTCTAGCACTCATCAACCTGTCCACCATCTTGCTCCCAAAAACCTGCCCACCCCCTCCACCATTTCCTCTCATGTTTCCTTCACCACCACCTTCCGGAGGTTTCTCCTCCGCCGCCTTCCTTCCCCGAGCCACGCTCGGCGAGCACGATTGTCTCCTTGTCGGTTTCACAACACCTTCTTGTTTCTGTCTAGCTGCGGAGGAACGGATCCAGAGTTTTTGTTTTGTAAGGACAAATAACATAAATGAAAATTTATCAAACTATTGAATAAAGTTCTAAAATTTTGTGGGGGCAAAAATAATTTTTTATCAAATAGTAGACATGAATTTTACGAGATAAATATACAGTATTTTAAGAAATCCCAAAATTCACTGGGGCAACTGTCGCATAAGTCCCTTCCAGCATACGGCTCTGGCTATACAGAGTGACGGATTCAGAGTTTTTGTTTTATAGGCGCAAATAACATTTTATCAGACTATTGGATAAAGTTATAAAATTCTGTGTGGGGGCAAAAATGATTTTCTTATCAAATAGTAGACATGAATTCAAGAATTGTATGAGATAAATTTAAAATTCAATGGGGGCAACTGCCCCCATAAGTCCCTTACTGCATCCGTCTCTGCCTGCAGCTATTGTGTTAGCAGCTGCTCGGGTTCTTGCGGTGGAGGTTGCACGATCCGTTCTCAGATTGGCTGTTTCTTGTTTCTGTTGCGTGATTGCCGGCCGGCCCCGAGTGGCGGATAGCGAGCGGTCGGTCCGGAGATTGGGAGGCGTCTCGTTGGACAAAACAAGAATCTGAGTTTGTGTTTTTGTTTCTTGTTTTTGTTGTGTTGCTGTGACTGGCCGGCCACGGGTGGCGGAGGGGGAGCGGTCGGTTTTGAGATTAGACGGTGTCTCGTCGGAAAGTAGCACGGCTTGTGTTGTGACCACCGATCTTCTCACCTGAGGAGACACGCCTCTGCTTCTGGGTCTATTCGTTTTTGTCTCTGCAGCTCCGTTGTTTAGGCTTTTGGACAGGTTTGCGGACAGGAAATTGAGGTTTGTGTCTCTTTGGTTATTGGGTTTTGTTTTGGTTGCTGTTTGGGATGTGTTGTTGTCAATGGAGGTCGCATTTTGTTTCGTTGCTGGTGCTGATCTTCTGGTGTTTTTGGCCTCAGAAGTGGTGGGTCTTGGAGTGATGCGATCAGTGTTTTTATTCAGTTCATGGCTTGGGATGATCAGTACTGGTTTTATAGGCACTTTTGGTTTGGGATTTGCTGATTTTGGTCTTTCGACATTGCTTGTTTTTGTGGTCTCTGATGAATTATTGTTATTATTATTCCCTCCGAACTGTTGGTACATAGATAAGAGTCCATTTCGTTAGTCAAATGTTCTTGTCATAATTCATAAAGATAGAGACTCAAGGTTTGTAAAGTATATACCCTTGACATGGGTTGAGTGATTGGTATTTCACGTTGAACCACTAGGTCCGGAGCATTGGCTTCCATCTCCAGAGATGCAAATAGAGGAGTTGCTGGTGGTGTTTTCAACCTACAAATTTAAGTAACATAATTTGTGTTAGTCTCACTGTTAGGGAACCGACTCGAATAAAATCTCAACTTGATATTCGAATTCTTCATTTATACTTCAACCCGCCATCTTTCAGTGCAAGTGTTATGATTTTGCAGATAATCCGATGAGAGATGGATAGAGACTCACTACTAATAAGATGGCTATAAGAGTCTGAATAATGCTGATCATCTCCTAAGTAAGGGTAGTATGAACTTTTTAGCCCACATAAAAGCTTGTTTGGGCTGGACCGTCTCTTAAGACACCTCATAAGTTACCAACTTTTGGGGGACTATTAAATTGGTTTATAACTAGAGGCAGAGAAACCACAATTTTTGTAATGAGTTCAACCTATATTCATTTTAAACTTTCATTCCTATGGTATTTTCGTGGGTGAACCAGACCAATGAGAGACTAATTACGTGCAAACTCGTTATGACTTTGTAGGTGGACTGATGAGAAATAGATAGAGAACTCATCTCTTTCCCAGTTGAAACTCTACATGTGCACTGATAAAAGATCATAGAGAGTTCATTCCCGTCATAGTTTTACCGGTGGATCGAAGAGAGGTAAAAACTCTTATACTATGATAGAGAACCAAATCAATTAAGAGTTCTAGCCTAATAGTTGAAGACCTAATCTATACTTTAATATGGTATTCTAACACTCACATTAACATGTCAAGTTGCCAACGGAAGAAAAGATGTACAACATATAGATAAAATACATACCAATCATAATCATTTTTATCTGTTTCTGCAAGAAACTCAAAGCCAGATCCTTTTTTACCAGATGACATTCTATAGAAAGACAAGTTTCCTGCATTTTGAATCAACCCATAGTCTCAAATATGTCAATATATATTCAACAAACACTACTAATTATACCTTATACAAAACGTTACACTATAAGTATCTTGGTACATATATATACCGGAATTAGGCTCGAAATCGTCGGAAACTGGCTGGAGGAGGCTGACCGTCCTCTCCTTTTCGCGCTTATGCATCTCCCGGAACAGAAGAAGATCTTCATCTCTGTCTCTCCGGCCATTAATCGGGCGGGGCTCGAGAACTCTCCTACCTCCGTTCATTGTATGTTTTCTTTTGTTTTGCAATAATATTTGTGATGACCAAGTTTTGTGTAGTCTATGTAGACAAGGAATATGAGTAGTAGCAAATATATGTAAACAAAAATTGAGAGATTGACACGTGAGAGCCGGCCGGCAGTTTTTAAGAGAGGATCTTCATCGTTTTTGTCCTTGAAAATATGATTCCTCAAAGGTTGTACATTTGGCATCTTTGGATTCATTGTCTTGCTATCCGGATAGCCAATTGTGTTTGTCTCTCTATTTAGATTTATACACATTCTTTTGTTGAGAATTTGAAGTGTTTTTAAATAAGATAGTGACTTGCAAATACTTACATCAACACTATAATTTAAGTGTCAAAATCTATGCATTGATTTTGCACTTGTCTCTAGTTTTTTTTTTCCATGGTCCACTCTTGTTCATTTGTGTGTGAGGCTGTCATGGATCTCATTTTGCTGGGTCATGTATGAGTGTTTAAAGAACAAGGGGTCTTCATCAATGGCGGATCTACATGGTAGATTGCGGGGTCCGCTGACCAAGACGTTATAATCTTTTTAAAAATATTTTGTTAGATATCCCTTATTTTTAAGTAATTATCCTAAAAAAAATCCGACCCCATAATTTAAAATTTATGTGTCTAATCTCTATGTACAAAGAAGTAAAGTTTGAATGGCTAAATAAGTTATAATGACTAATTGTATTAATCTTTCGAACCTTTTTTTCTTATGTTGGTTAAGGGCGGTGATGGAACCGAGGGAGCGGAGGCTTGGGCTCTAAGAGAGGCTATGAGACGTGCTGTGACGAAGGGGTGAAGGAGAGTCACGAGATTTCGAGGCTTCCGAATTTTATGTCAAATGGTTGGTATTTTAGCGTGGGAAATATTCTGGAGTTTATTCGTAATATATTTGTATCGTATTTGAATTACAAGACAAGCAGCTTTGATTCAAGAGAAAAAATGTTTGTCTAGACAATCTCATAGAAGTCTATTTAACTAATTGATGACATCATCATATGCATCCACAAGAATGCCATTTTTTGTTATTAGAAAAAAAGAGTGAAAAAACAATTTCAAAAAAAAAAAAATTGAGTTATTGAAATGTTCATTATTTCGGCCCAAACAAGTGAAAGGCCCATTAGAAATGGGGAAACATTTAAGCCCCAAAATGATAAGGTCTTAAATGGGCCGGGCCGTAATTTTGAGCCCTACTCAAAACCTACCCACTTCACTTTCTTCTCCGTCTCTTTCATTTCACTTTCTCCGAGAGACCTGAACTGAGTGACTGTAACACCAGTAGCAGCCATTGCCGAGAAGAGAACCATGCTGGGCTCGTGCGTCCGCACAGCTCGCAGGCTCTACTCCTCCTCCACTTACGCCATAAATTTCTCTTCTCACCACCTCAACACAACACTTCCGGCTCCTCTCACAGCCAATTTTTCTTCTTCTGCACTTCATAGTTGTAGCAGCAGCAGTAGTGTTAGTGACAGATTTGAGACTCATTGCAGCGACCGGAGCGACGGAAATGGCGTCAAGCCGTGTGCCTCGCTGGTGCGCACTGCTGCGGCGGTGATTGGAAAAAACAGCTTCCCGCGGCGGATACGGCGGTTGCGGCGTCAGACTCCGCCGGCGCCGGAGCCGCTCCGGACGACAGATGCGTATTTGGCGATCGAGCTGGCATTGGATTCTGTGGTGAAGGTGTTCACTGTTTCCAGCAGCCCCAACTACTTCCTTCCGTGGCAGAACAAGTCCCAGCGCGAATCAATGGGTTCTGGTAAGTATACGTATTTTTGGGTCTCACCCATTTCTTCTGCAACGAAATTGTTGTTGCCCATTTTCTTGAATTTGAGTTTTGTTAGATTCTTGGTTTTGGAATTCGAATTATGTCATTTGGGATTTTTTAAAATGGGAACTTTTCGAGTTTCTTGTACTTGTTGAACTGGTGGTCTGTGGGTTGAGTGAAGCTATAAATGCTATCAAATGTCACACAATGTCTCTAAAGTTGGGTTTGAATCACAATTTCATATTGATGACGTTAGAGGATCAGTTACTTAATGGAAATAGGGGAGCTCAGACTGTTGTTGCCATGTAGTTCCATGACTGGTTCTGTATCTACTTAGGCATATTGGAAACATGAATTCAGAGTAGTTAATACCTAATTTGCTTTGCATACTTTGGTCTGATGCTTGTTGAACTTGGACTCTCGTGATCAAATTGTAGGATTTGTTATTCCGGGAAAAAAGATTCTTACAAATGCTCATGTAGTTGCTGATAACACATTTGTACTTGTGAGAAAGCATGGTTCTCCTACGAAGTATAGGGCAAAAGTTCAAGCTGTTGGTCATGAATGTGACCTGGCTATTCTTGTTGTTGATAGTGAAGAGTTCTGGGAGGGAATGAATCCGTTGGAGCTTGGAGATATTCCATTCCTACAGGAAGCTGTTGCTGTTGTTGGATATCCTCAAGGTGAGAATGTGGACGCTCTACATGAGTAGATATATTGTCTACATTCATTGAAGAACTGTACTATGATGATTGTTAAGTTATTTACATTTTGGTCTTTCTACTCTTACCGCAGGAGGGGATAACATTTCTGTTACTAAAGGTGTTGTCTCCAGGGTTGAGCCTACACAATATGTACATGGTGCAACCCAGCTAATGGCAATACAGATTGATGCTGCTATAAATCCAGGAAATAGTGGTGGCCCCGCAATCAAGGGTGATAAAGTTGCCGGGGTAGCTTTTCAAAACCTTTCAGGTGCAGAGAATATTGGGTAAGTCATAAGATTTGTGTAGTTTAGGCATATGCTGGCTTTGGATGACAAGACAATGTTCTTTGATTATTAACCATAAAGAGACTTAGTCATTTCTAGGTCTTTCAAGTTTCAAGCATATGACATTCATGTTCATGTTTTTTTCTCTCTTGCATCACTCTGTTAATGGTTGTGATTATCATTGTTCATCCTGGACATTGACTATTACTATCGCGATACTGTTGAATATACTATCTTTTTAGGTTGTAGATTTATTTGCTATACATATATATCCTAATTTATAAAATTTACATCCTTCCAGCCTTACCCCTTATAACTTTGTGTACAACAACAAAAAAAAAAAAAAAAAAAAAAAAACAACTAAGCCTTGGCTACGTGAACTCTTCAGCAATACTCTTTGGGATCCTTTGGTCGCATTCTCCTCCTCAACTCCATCCTATCTAATGATATGTCCTTCATTAAGTCAAGTCTTGTCACGCCTTCCCTCATTACCTAATTCCATGTTAACTTAGGTCGACACCTAAGAACCATGTTCCTGTGCCAAAACTCTCATCTCTCAAGCGATAGTTGGTCTTTAGTTGTTCTTTGATGGGATTATCATTAATTATTTTTTGTAATTGATTAGTCAGTTTAGGTAGCTTTCCCTTATTTGTCAGTTACTAGCTGTTTTGGATGTACTATACCAAGTTACAGGCCATAGCTGATCATTTATTCCTCATACTTGTGATTTTGCAGATATATAATTCCTGTTCCAATAATAAAACAATTTATGGCTGGTGTAGAAGAAAAAGGAAAATATGTTGGGTTCTGCTCTCTTGGTTTGTCATGCCAACCTACTGAAAATGTTCATCTCCGTAGCCATTTTGGGATGCGCCCTGAAATGACTGGGGTACTTGTGAGCAAAATTAACCCTCTTTCAGATGCACATAAAATCTTGAAGAAGGATGACATCATCCTTGCATTCGATGGTGTTCCTATTGCAAATGATGGAACAGGTAAACATTTGTTGTTAAGTTTTCTTGAAATTTCAATGTAAAACGCCCTGTTATTATGGTCCATGTATTAACAAGCATTATAGATTTGGTGGAATATTTCATTCTTAAGTACTCTTGGAAACTTTCACCATGATTCATACCAATAGGCCATAGGTAGAAATTGTTTTATACTCGACTGTTTTCTAGAAAGCAGTTAACGTCGTACTCTTCCTTTTAATTTGTTAGCTGTTTTAGAGAATTTTTGGTTTTCAACTTAACCTCTATCACATTTCTCACACTTTGCAGTTCCATTCCGGAACAGAGAGCGGATTACATTTGATCATTTGGTATCCATGAAGAAGCCCAATGAAACAGCTGTTCTTAGAGTTCTGAGGGATGGTAAAGAGAGTGAATTTGAGATCACCCTTCGACCTGTAAGTAACTGTTACATTACTTCATATAGAAAATATGAAATATGATCACTTGTGAGTTGTTAGTACAAATAGCAAAAAGGTGGCATCTAAAATGTGATGTGCGATATTTCAGAGTTTTCCTATAGACATGGTAATTGTCTGCATTATTACTAGATAATTAAACTGATACATCCATGTTCTTAATGGACATTTCACATTATCGCACTCAGATGATAAAACCTCCGAGATACCCTTTACCCTTAAAACCTTTAATATATGCAGACATCTAAGCTTTGAACTGTTGATTTATTGGTAATACATTCTACATTGCTATATTTGGATTTATTTAAGCTGTTTGTCTCACGGTTTATTAATTATTATGTGCTGGTTGGTTTTGCCGTTTTGCAGTTGCAGCCATTAGTTCCAGTTCATCAATTTGATAAGCTTCCTAGTTATTACATTTTTGCTGGTCTGGTCTTCATTCCACTCTCCCAGCCGTACCTTCATGAGTATGGGGAAGACTGGTATAATACTTCACCCCGTAGATTATGTGAGCGTGCTCTAAAGGAACTGCCTAAAAAGGCCGGTGAACAGCTTGTCATTCTTTCACAGGTCTATTTCTTCTATTCTGAAGTACTTAAACTAGAGAGATAGCTTTTTTTAACTAGGAACATAGCTATTTATTAATTAACTTTCCTTAA
>JAYMTF010005761.1:0-11127 GCA_036897485.1 Pelargonium nanum | reverse complement strand
CACAAATTATATTCTATCAAAGAATTGTGTTGAATCGTAAGTACTCAACCTGAAAATCTTGGTATCGTCTTCTCGGGTTCCAAATCCAGCAACGACCTGAACAACACCAGTTTCAACAATAACCGATCGTTATCCTTGAGTCTTTGCCGATACCAATTCCTCCAAACACTACCAAACAATATTTATAAACTCATAACGAATATAACTTCCAACAAGGGAAGAGAGACCAAAACTTTCAATAAAGGAAGACAAACTAAAACTTCCGACAAGGGAAGAGAGACCAAAACTTTCAACAAGGGAAGACAAACTAAAACTTCCAACAATGGAAGACAGACCGCAATAGAAACTAAAAAATAATTTAAAGCAGAATAACATGAGAAAAATAATCTATCCATGGTAAACATACTCCCACAAACTAGCATATAGTGGAAGCGGAGATGATCGATAACGAGACGTTTGCAAGGGGATCGTGTTGGATGAGCCAACAGTGATGATGAAACCAATGGAAGAATATTTTTAATCAAGTCAAGTCTGTGTTTATTCAAAGCGTGTAGTAATACGGGGACAAAAATTGAACCACCGCCGATTAAAAAGAGATCGGTGGTGGTTCAAACGAAGAACTTTGATGAAGAACTAGAGAGAAGAAAAAAACCGGTTAGGATTTCCAGAGTAGAGAGCAATTTGTTTATCTATTTACTACTTTCAGTATAATATATTTCATAATTACTAACTTATTTCTCCTCAATTAACATCAATGTTATTTTATTTTAATTTTTCTTCCTCATAAAATGATTTTTTTATTTATAAAACACCAATAAGAGTAGTTGACCTTAAGAGCTTATTCAAATATGATGAAGAAGCACCCACAACATGAGATGATATGATATAATTAGGGCTTGTTTTGTAATTGTCCTTGAAACTTAAGTGAAAGAAAAGTAACTGAAATAAACTGTTTCGACATGAAAAATCATCTCAAAAATATTCTACGAGAGTTCGACACATGTACTTTGAGAAAGAAGAACTGAATGTTCACTTAAGATTTACACTTTTGCAAACATAGTATCAAGTGAATGGGCATGTGATGGAAAACGTTTCGAGGTACGGTTTGAATTATTACAATAAGGTTCTTGTTCTAGTTAGGGTTCTGGTTCTACGTTTAAGGTATACTAATTCTTGTTTTTCTTTTATTCTATTGGTACCTCTTAAAGGAATGTACAATGACCAAAGCAGGTCGGACCGAGCAGTTTAAGTGCTTTTGATTCTCTTTGATGCATCGGGTTCGAGCCTCCCTGCTGACAGTATGAGGTGAGTTATTTGGATTAAAATAAGAGAACTACATCCTACTGTAGATCAACTTATATAAAAAAGAGAGGAAGGAACAGTGTTGCCAAACAAGTTCTTAGGAGGGTGATGCATGCAGGCATGAAACAAAGAATTAAAAGCTACGCACGTGCCATAAACGTCTAACGAAAGGTAAGCTATTAAACTCATTTATGATATGAGGGCAATTATCAGTGATTAACCTAAAAGGCAAAAACTACTGTCATCCTCTCAATTACATTGAATGCAATAAGATCATCTGATATTAACTCAAATAAATTATAAACTACTAAATTCTTGAAAGGATTGATACCAAACAAAGTATATGTGGTACTGGAGAACGTGTTTTAAGTTTCAATTACAGAAATGTTTAGTCATTAGTGGGTGAACTGATTACTAATTAGTTGGTCAAACACTAGAATTTAATTTTAATTTCTTTCACATTATTTCAACGACGGAAATCAAAATGATCCATTGCAATGTGATATACTTAGCCAAATTGCTATCATTATGGAGTAGAACTGCTTTGCTATGCCAGCAAATTATTTTAATTAAACTGTGACATTAGATTAGATGAAACACAAAGCCTACTAAGTACAAATTAAAGAATTAGATTTGTTTCCGTGATAAATAATTTCTTGTATAATAATTCTTTGGGTTAAATAGTTTTGTCTCACATAAACTGAATTATATTATAATTTTAACCCATATATGTCTAGGATAACACATAGTTTTAGTCCTTAATTAATGTAGTCTTATTTTTTATTTTGACCAACAAGCTATACCAAGTTACTCACTGCTATGTGTACCATGTCACATGCGAGCTGTCATATCACCATTAAGCCATCCATTCATGATACGGTGTGTTTTGCTATTTATTTCCTCTCTTCATCATCAAACATGATCTGCCTCTTCTTCAACGGGGAAAAAGGATGCAGCAGTTTTGAAAATTCATGTTTTTAACTAATTTTTTTTTACTAAATAAAACATGTTCTTAACTAATGAGGCTTTAACAAAATGAAAATGAACATTTAACAATTAAAACACACACCAAAAAAAAAAAAACATTTTCTGGACTTGAAACCTTTGATGGCATTTAAGAAGATGAAGTTGCTGAGGTCCTGCACAGAAAAAAGGTGACCAAGAAAAATTGTTAATGAACTGACCCTAGTCTTTCTATCTTCCTCACTATCTCTCATGGGAAGGGTTAAATATATCCCAACTTCTAGTGATGCTACGCATAAAAATCACAAGTTAATTATCATACGAATTAAGACGTGACATATGGCGCTCAAGCGCCACATCACCATGTTTCTCGACCTTGAGATCCAACTCGAGATCGTATACCCAAGGCACTCCATCAACGAACTACTAGTCTTTGGATTGTCGGCGACACCCCATGGCCGTACGACGACGCTCCAAGCTCATCGCGCACGCCCAAGGCCGATGGTCGCGACCACGATCATAAATTTTGTACAAGGCCATTGTGCGTGTCAAGCGGCGATGGTCGTGTTTTGGGAAATGACAAGGCCTAGGGCCACCCAATGCGCCTAAACACTCAAAATTTGCATCTTCGGACATCCGACAATCTACACATCCGGTCATCCAGGAAACTGGACGGCAACCATACTCAAGGATCATGAGGAGATGCCCAAGACTATCGCGCAACTCAAATAACAACATTTTCCTTTTTCGGTCAGCCAGCCAACCGAATGGTACTCGTCAGCCGCACGGCCAAAGAGATTCAAATCAAGGCATAAGAGTACCAAGGAAGGTAAGTTAAGTGCCCAAGAGTAAGGGAATCTACCCTCGAAACCCAACCTATTGACAAGAAACGAAGTTGACGCGGGTTCGATGTCAACACGGACCACCGTCGCGACGACAGACCTTTGTGATGCTCGACAATCATCCATGGAACCTAATTCATGGTTCCGAGCTTCCGCAAAAGCTCTTAAACGTCCCGGACGTTAAACACACTCCGACCGACACTCAAGGGACCTTGGGACGCTACCCCGCGCGGTAGAGGCTTTCGAGGGATCCAACGAGTGCTCTGGCCCACTAGAGATGTACGGGGACTCAAGACATGACCGACACACACGAGCAACATGCCCGGGAGGCAAGAGCCAAAGCCTCAAGTTGGTCCAAAGCGGACCCCACTTCCTTAACATCCAATCACGTGCCGACACGTGGCGATAATTAGGGAAATATATAAATACCCCTTTCTAAGTAAGAGAGGAGGATCTCACAATCTCATATTCACTTTCTCTCTCTAACTATTATCTCTCTAGAAACACTCTCTAGAGCTTTGTGTATTCCGGTCGAGATTGATTCTCACGCTTGAGGCGGCGTCCCGAAAACACCCCGGGTACTTCGTTCTTTGGTGTGCTACCTCGTGCAGGTTACAGGGTTCCGACGAACAGTGATCAACGACGACCATAGAACCTTGACATTGGACGGGAACAGTGAACCTTGACATTGAACTTGGACATAGAACATTGAAATTGAACACTGGACATTCAAATTTAGAACATTTTGACACTTAAGAAAATATTCTCTACCTACGTGGACAAGATGACAAGCATCCTAATGTGTTTGCTTTGACATGAGTCAAACATGCACATCACCTAGCCTTCACGTTTGAAGCCCTCAACCTTTTTACATTAGAATTGGGTAACGATCTGAGCATATAAATCTCTTTGCTGGGTAAAAAAATCAAAAAATAAAATAATAAGTAATGAAATTGAAAATCTATTACTATATACAAAGCAGTACCAAAACTGCCACATGTCACTCTCTCCAATTTTTGAGTAATATTTGTTTTTTAAAATAATTGTAATCCTAAATATATTCGTGATTTCTTTTACAAGTGTTCTTGATTTTCTTAAATAATAATAAAACAGTTTTTATTATTGAGTCACAGTAACTACTCAATTAACCGTTACCACCCACTAGCCACTTCTATTGAAAATGCTCAATTGTTTATCCATTACCCTAATAAGTTGCATGATTCAAACTATCCTCTCCATGGGCTTCACTCAGAATTTCTGGAATGTAAGATTTATGTTTTCCATCCTATAGCTTAGAGGCACCTTATACATTTGGATTATTATTGTGTGATCATGTGTATGTAGTTGGTTTATTACGTTCTATTCCAAAACTATACATGTATTTTATTTTGTGTCTGGGAAGTTGAGCATCATGGCAACGGTGTCAGTAGAAAATAAAGAGGGTTGGAGGATTGATGTACTTGAATATGGAGATAGAGGTCAAGCAAAGGTAGAGATGGAGATCGAAATGGTGGTACTAACACTACTTGTGAATATGATGAGTGTAACAATAGGAGAGTCTGGAAATGATGAGTATAGAGATCAGATTTCCCCCCTCCTCCTACCTTTGGTTTTGGTGCTGCCACCTCTGCTTATCAGGTCACCTCCTCTTTCATCTACAAATAGGACCCATGGTATCAATATTACATATGAAGGCATAAAAATATATTTTTTCTATTTTCTTTTTCTTTCAAAAATTGGATTGAAATGAAGTACTGACATATAAGCTGTGAAATGGAAGGTTGAAGGTGCAGAGAGGAAGATGGGAGGACTCCAAGCATTTGGGACACTTTTGCCCACTCTGGTGCTCACCACTTCTTTTATCTCACTTTTCATTTTAGGGTTTCTGAATAATTATATCATCATTCTCTATGTCTTCAAAATTATTTATGTTACTGTTTAAATTAAGCACATAAGCCTTAGTTTTTGTTTGTGGTTCATAGATTTGGTAGAAGGAAGGTCATAATTAGGGGATAAAGTGTTTGTTGAGTGTGAAAAATGAACTCACTCCTCCTGGGACCACTGCTTGCTTAAACACAAATTTGTGTGACTGTGTGGTTGTGAAATTTTTGCTCAGGCTGTTGATTCTTGGGTCCATCACAGAACAATCAGAGTGCATAATCATAAATTTAACAGAGTTTTTTTTTTGCCTTAATAGAAAGAATGAGGAGGTTATGCTAACAAAATCAAGGTAGTTATGTCTTATTAGCAAATTTTTGCTCACTTTATTTATTTTTTTAATTGTGGCAGGCTGGAGAAAATACCACTGCAATTAAAGATGCCGGGTTAATTTGAGGCAAAAATATTGCCTGAACCCAACACATTTGGAGCAAAGGCTCATGCAAACCTTTCTGGGCAGTTTACAATAGGAGGGATGACGTGTGCAGCCTGTGTGAATTCTGTTGAGGGCATTTTGAGAAATATTCCTGGTGTAAAAAAGGCAGTACGTAGTTGCATTTGCTACTTCATTAGGTGAAGTTGAGTACGATCCTACCGTAATTAGTAAGGATGACATAGTCAATGCAATTGAGGATGCTGGTTTTGAAGCTTCATTTGTACAAAGTAATGAGCAGGATAAAATTGTTCTTGGGGATGCTGTGATATTTGGTGAGATTGATGTACAAATTTTAGGTTGTCAGTTATAGATAATTAGTTGATAATATTGAAGGAGGAAGCAATAAACAGTTTAAATTACGAGTTTTTTTTTTTTGATAAGCAAGCAGTACTTTTTATTGAACAACCTTGAAAATGTATAAACAAAAAACGTGCACCAACTCCTTACTCAGACACGAGATAGGGTTGGCCACCCAATCAGCAGAATTGAAACTGGAAAAGGAACTGTCAATGCAGGAAACAAGCGAAAACAATAAACACTTAACCTTGGTAAGTGTATCTTCCACACTCGGGAACTCATCCTTGAAAACTAAGCAATTTCTGGCAAGCCAAATGTGCCATAAAACTACCAAACACGCTGCAGTCCAAACTCTCTTGATCAAGCGAGACCCGGCTAAAATAGATGGCCACGAAACTAGCAAATCGAAGCATGAACTAGGCAAAACTGTCCGGACATCCCACCAAATAAAAACACCAGACCATATCCGGAAGGCCCAAGGGCACAAGAGCAACAAATGTGAGCAGGATTCACGTTCCGAATCGCATAAACGGCACAGGCAATTTGCGCTAGCAGGAATGACATGCCGGTACACAAGAAAATCCAAAAACGGGATACAATCTAGTGCCGCTAACCAACCAAAGCATTGAATTTTCGGAGGAATATAAGGCCTCCAAATTGTCTTTGCACAGGCAAAACGAAAATGTGGAGCCGAAGAGTAGAGAATTTTAAACGCTTTGGAAGTTGTGAACTTACCCGAATTTGAATGCGACCACAAAATACGATCTCATTGGCCGGAGATAGGTTCACAGCAGCAACCAAAGAATGACTTCTAAAGATGTTGCAGAAGCATTAACTATGTTTCGACTTTTCATCTCCATTATGTTATCCAGTGTTAGTATCTTCTTACACTTTGGAATTCTTTTACCTTAATCCCCGTACAAATTCATGTTACTTTCAGTTTGTTTTATTAGCCGGGGTGCTACATCATTAATGTTTTCCTTATATATTTGTTGCATGGCTGTTTTTTCGTGACTAAATGTATACCCTCTACATCATTGTATTATTTGGAATTCAATACTTTTATAGGAGATAATTTTCATTTGACTGTGGGTACTGTTCATCTAACAATTTCATGAAAAATTGTAGTGAAAGAGCAATATGCCCCTACATTATGGCTTCTGCCAAATGACACTGAAGAATAAACTAAATTGTGGTTGATAGTTAGATTTACTTGATGTGGTTGACAGCAAATTTGTCCAATTCTTATCATCTCATAACTCCTTTATTTTTTCTCAAAATCTTAGTTATTTATATACTATTTTATTTCATATATCATATAAATTTGAAGATGAAAAAAAAAAATTTATAATTATATTTCAACACTATTGTATTTCTCCGTGCATCGCACGAGATCTCAATCTAGTATATAGATAAATCATGCATACATCTCCGCAACATTAACTATGGATGCTAAAAATTTGCCTACTTCAGTTTTTTTTTTTTTCACTTCCTTTAAATCAACATGATTTGAGAAAATTTCTCAAGCTTGTACTGAAACCCAGGTAAAACAATACATATGCAAATATATATTTACAATATTAGCAGGGTCCTAATGGCCTCACCTCTGGATTCTAGTTTCCCAATTTATTAAATTATGAAATTCTATTGCTCTCATATATCCTATAACTGAAAAGGGTTGAGAAAATTCAAGAATATAATGTAACTAAATATGCATAAGAACCAATTCCCCAGAAAACTCCATTGATGAGAGAACTGTCATTTCCCAGAAGAAGAAGCAGAGTATATTAGATGATGAAGACAGAGAGAAAATAAAAAGCGAAACACGCCGTTGCATTAAGGCGAGGGTTTATGGTGATGTGGCATGCATATGTGGAAGCTACATGTGACATGGGAGTGAGTAACTTGGTATAGTAGGTTAATTGGCTAAAATATAAGTAAGACAAATTTAAGGGTTAAAACCATGTATTACTCTAGACAGCGGTTAAAACTAAAATAAAATCGCACTAACTATTTTTCTTATATTTATATATTTTAAATGAAAAAAAAACAGACATTAAGGAATGAATTCCTAATGTTGTGGTTGAGAACCAACATTCCATTTTAAATGTTGGATTTGAAAATGAGGTGTCAAGAAGTTGAAATTGGATTTGAGTTAAATTCAATAGCATTCAAAACATGTCTAGAACTTGAGATTTCAAATGACAACTTTTTTACCTTGTCATTTGAAATTATGTGATTTTCCAAACATCTAATATATATATAGGTAAAATGGAGGTGAGTCGACTAACCTAAGCTTAGGTGAGTCAAACCCTCAATATTTACGTAGTTTCATTCAAGTGATTAGTAAGATAACGCGAAACTACGTAGTTTTAAAATTAAAAACAAAAATAAATCTTAAATTCATAAAAGATAAAAAATAAAACAACTCCAACTCTCTTGTCATTGCCACTTCCTATCTGTTCTCTCCCATTTTCGACACTGTCAATGTTGCTCTCCCTTTGACATTTTCAAACATAAAAAATATCATTTGTAAACTAGCATTCAACACAAGAATTAAAAGGATATAAATGTGTAGAGTTGTATAAATTCCTATACCAGTGCTAATCCCACAAATATAAGTATAATAACAGTAACATTCAATAATTAGTTGGGTAGCATCCATGGTTGTGGTTTTAGCATCCAACACATAACAATATAACTTCACATAACAACAAGACCTGGCCTTCGCCATTGCAAAGAGGCCATAGAGAAACATTCATAATTAACTCCTTATGACATTGTCAGTCTATAACAATAACACACACACAGAATTTTTTTTTTCTTCAAAAGAACACGCACAGAGAAACATTATTTGATGTAGTTTCAGAAAAATCTTTCATTAAATTAAACAAAATATGTGATTTGATCATAATTCAAGGAGATGGGCTTATGCCTTTTCCTCTAATTATACAGTAAACATGAATTGATACGATTCTAGTTGTAATTGATTGTTAATGATGATTTTATTGGAAAAATTGGGGGTGTTTTGCCGGAAAATCAATGGAGGCATTGACGGCTGATAGAGGAGGAATTAGAGAATATAATCAATATTAGGGTATTATTGTAATGAGTTAAAACTACGTAGTTTTAAGTCATCTTACTGATCACTTAAATGAAACTACGTAGTATTGAGGGTCTGACTCACCTAAGGCTTAGATGAGTCGACTCGCCTCCATTTTACCCTATATATATATATATATAATTTTCAATGGGTATCCCAATTGAGTGCCACGTGTCACTAAAATTTCTCTAATTGATAGCTCAATTGAATGACACGTGTCAATGGGACCCACTATTTATTAAATAAAAATAAAACATATTTTAACTTTACGAAACGACTAAAATGCCATTTGCCCTAATTAAAACCCTAAATGGCAAAACTACAATTATTTATTATATTTTTTTCCACTAATCCAGCCACACAGCAGTCAACTCTCTCTCTCTCTTGAGCACCGGTCACCAAACCATCGTCCTCCGGCCTTCACCTGCATTAGAGGCGATTTTATGTTGGTATATGCAGCAACAGGTTAGTAGTACTCTCTCTCCTATTTTTATTTAATTGGTTTATGATAAACCTGATCTTGGTTTCGATGGATACAATATTGAATATGATTTAATTGTGATTTCTCAAAATTGAATTAGGTCATTGTACTGCTCAGCCATGTAATATTACTTTCTGCACAATATTGAATATGATTTAATTGTGATTTTTCAAAATTGAATTAGGTCATTTCTTCAACTCTACAACATATGATATATACATATGTATTATCCACTCAATGTTCACTTCTGGATCAGTATAGATACTGGATACTATTTTAGAATGACAGTTTCACAAGAAGCTCCCTAGAAGTTCTGTTACAAGATCTTCTTTCCTTCATTATGCTTGAAGAATGTCCAACAAGGCTCTAAAATATCGTGTTAGAGTTTATGTATGAAAAATTAGTATATTTTTTTTTCAGCATCTTATCATGATAATTACAGGCGATATTCGTGTTCATGATAGCCCTTATCTTGGTTACGATGCAGCAACAGGTTAGTAGAACTCTCTCTCTCCTATTTGTATTTAATTGGTTTATGTTGCACTCATATGTTGATATGGTTAAAGATGGAATAATCGACCATTGAAGATTATTAGGACTGCTTTGGTTGATGCTGCTAGGTAGGCTTTAAATTCCTCTTGATAGTTTTTTTCCTACCATTTGGTTAAGTTATAGTTTTGGTACAAACGGGTATTTGTATATTTGGCTTGGCTTGCATCAGTGTGTCATCGTTGATGACCACACTGAAGCTGTTGTGGTTGAACTGCCAAAGGATGACACATAGGTGAGTTATTTATGTTTGAATTAAATTGTTGTGTTGATTACACATAGGTGAGTTATTTTTTCTGTCACTATTTTTCACCAATTTTTTTTTTTAGAATTAGAGATTTCAATTTTGTGCAAAATAGCAAGTTTTTACATGTTTTTAGTGTTAGGGTATTAAATTATTGTATTTGTTTTTGATTAGAATATTAATTGCCCGACTTTTCATTAAGAACTGTTTATGTTTTCATTTTGCTCATTCAAAATACCAGAGATTGTTCTACGACGTCTCCGTTCGAGAAACACAAATTTATAGCTGGTGAATTCTTTTTTTTTTTATCACTATTTTTCAGCAATTTTATTTTTTTAGAATTTGAGGTTAAATATTCATGCAGAATAACAAATCATACTTACATATTTGAAAACTGTTTTTTTATAGACCTTTTACTGCATGTTCATAACTGAAATATATGAATGATACACCTCTCTCTCTCTCTCCCCCTTTCTCTCTCTCTTTGTTGTCGCAGAAGATGATAATTGGATGATGTCCTAGAGTTCATGAGAGGTCTGACAGTGATATCCAATGTGAGGTATTGTTATTTCTAGAATTCCGCGTCTATTCTCTTTTTGTGTCCTTAAAAAATTTCTCTACCATCTTTGAGCTTTGCTATCTGCCGGTCTATGTTTGTTGTAATAAGTTTTGAAATTTTATTAGATAAGTTTTCATTGTTATCAACATTACCAAATCATTCTTTTGATAAAGTTAAGGTTTAATGATATGTTTGCTATTTATTAAGTAAATTTCTGTTTACTTTCATACTTTGTTCGATTGTTGTGTATATGTTCTAATATCTAATCTAATATATATATATATAATTCCCGAGCACCACCCTAATTGAGTGACACGTGCCACTTCCAAATTTCAATTGATACTCCAATTGAATGACATGTGTCACTCAATATAATGAACTTAAATAATTATTTAATTTATTTTTTATACTAT
>JAYMTF010005760.1:0-11128 GCA_036897485.1 Pelargonium nanum | reverse complement strand
ACATGTGGCACCTCCGTTAAGGAGGATGTTGAGTTAACAAACAAGCACTAAGGTTGCTTTTGACAACTATGAATAATACCAACAAATTTCATTAATATTCCTTAAATCCTCATTTTAATTTTTACCAGTCTGTGAATCGAGCTGCTGATGCACTAGCTGGGTCCTCGAAGTGTTCGCTTTACTTACATTCTCGGGTTGGTATCGTTACCCTGCCCGAGATAGGTCCGTTGTTACATCTAGATTTGATTAATTAATAAATTAATATGGTTTCATTAAAAAAATTGTTTAAAAAACGCATCAAATCAATTTTGGCATTTATATCTCAAATCATTCCACAATGTAAAAGCCAACCCACAGCCACAAAGCGCTTGGGTCAACTAGTAAGGGGTTGTTCCAGCTTAGCCTGAGGTCTTGAGTTCGAGTCTCAGGGAATGCAGCTGCGTTAAAACTTGGTAGAGAGAGCTTTGCCGCCCTTGTCGTCCTACCTAATTTGAATGAGGATTAGTCTGAGTGTGGTAGAACGACTTACAGATGTCAACCGCGAATTTGCGGGCCGCTCAGGAACCTCATGGTTTAGAAAGAAAAAAAAAAGAAGCCAACCCACATAATAGACATCAACCAAAAAGTTTGATTCAATACAAAGTAATGGAGTAGAATATCAATACATACACCCCTTTTGTTCTAAGCATAATATGGTAAAGTCAATAACATCAAATGTGAGATACATAGTAATCAAATGAAAGAATTTGACCTGACTGCTTCTATAAAACTACAATCAAGGACAAGGTGGAGAAGAAGCAGCAGTTGGGGGTGGAAAAGGAAACAAAACAAAACAAAATTAGATTAAATAAACCACTTTTCAGTAGAATCAAAACTCAAGACATTTGAGGAAGTTAAGAAGAAAAATATATATATAAATTTTTGCAAATAAATAGCTTGTTCAATGAACTTGCCCCTCAGAATAGATCAACTTTCTTCTTCAGTGAGTTTTGCTTCCATTTTGGTAATTTGTAGAAATCTTCCTTTGCCATTCCAAATATGGTCATGAAGTCGTCCGCGGACAAATAGGCCTGCACAAAATGATCAAATGGAGATATGTATAAACGGATGTTGAACAATGAAATGACTGTAAGTAACTGTTAAAAACGTTCGTAAATGACCCGACCTCTCTCCTTTTGAGGTCAATTCCTTCCACTGGTTCCTCAGATTTAGCCTTCAGTTGGTCATAAGTGAATGAATTTTCATTGCTGTCAAGATAATTTCCATCCTGCTCGGTTTCTTCCTCGTTCTCTGCATTGGTTCCAGATTCTTCTGCAGCCTCACCGTCTCCGTCAGCTGCAAGTATGCACACATTTAAGATAAAACAACCATTCGGGAAGAGAGCATTGATGAGGTTAGTTTTTGCGTATCAGAACAGACAATTGGCATATTGTAGACAAAATTAGTTATGGGTTTCTTACGATCTGCAGCAGGACTGTCAGTTGATTTGGTAGGAGAGGCATCGGGTGTGTTCTTCTTTTCAGCGGTAAGAACCTGTGAAAGTGCAGCTACTGCAGCTGCTCTTTGTGATCCCTGAACTGCACTGGATAGCTTTGCGGAAGAAGACCCTTTGCCCGAAGAGGATGGATTGAGTGCAGAGGATAAGGCAGCTAGAGCCGACGCTCTTTGCGTTGGTCCATCATTTGAGTCAGCGGACCTACTCTGGCTCTGTAACAGAATACAGCGACTTCATTAATAGAGAAGTTGAGTTTGGCACACATTCAAATCTCCATCAAGAATCGGTTTAAACATTTGAGGCCACCAAGAATGCACAAAGGAGGAAAATAACAATAGAACATAATAGGGAAAAATATAAATGAACACAAAAATGGACCAGCAATAATATGGATCAGGATAATCTCACCAAACTTTTCACAGATTGGTAAATATAGTTGGTACATCTGCACCATAAATCCTATGCAAACATTATATCCTAAAATTTCTGAACATCCATGCAAGAGCGGCATTGGATGAAAAAAAATCCTGGAAATAGAAATTAGGTTGGAATCTCTATATAATGGAATATGGCCCTTCTGATACTTTGAGATCAGATACCGATTCAAAAACAGGATTTTTTTTAACTCACAACATTCAGACCATTAATGAAGTAGCATATGCATAGAGCAACCGGCAACAATCTTTCCTAAACAAAGTAACCTACATATGAATCAGCACATGCCCACAACAATAAACCAATATCAATTAAATGCTACCGATTTGATAAGAAAGAAACTACTGCTATTACCACCTTGGGAGGTAATTATGACCACAACAATATTGTGGTACTTTTCTACATTTTAGCAAGTGATTCAAATGCCCCTTTATGTCCTAAAAATTTCCTAAACAAGGATGCGATCACTAGCCCGTATCCTATTATTGATCATGACTGGATACCAACTAAAAGTTCAATTTGAACACACTGCTACAAGACATGATTCTTCATCAAAAGATGAACCTCTGTATAGCCCAAGCAGCCATTTTGATCAAAAGCTGTATTGAGGTTAAGCTTGCCAGCACGTCCTTGTACAGCAATAAACATAGAGATGCAAACAGCAAAGTAACATGCTGAGGAAATTAACAAGGTGCACAATAAATGAATTACCGATTGAGCAGATTTCGAAGAGGATGAATTAAAGGCAGAATTTAGAGCGGCTAAAGCCTCAGCCCTCTGAGTTGGCCCCCCTCCACCATTGGACTTATCCTGGCTCAACAAGAGAAAATAATATCATCCGGAAAAGTCAAAGAACTATCTTAGTGATGGGTTTTAATGTAATAAAAGAATGTCTAGTAATACAGATGCAAGCACATATACTATCATCATAAAACATCATTGGATATAAAACTGTGCCAATTGCGATACCATTTCTAGAAAGAGCATTGATAATCAAACACACATGACAGAGCAGATGAGTTATGGAAGTGTCGAGGGTAAGTAGAGATAGGATTATAAATGAAATATGAGTTCCAACTTCCAACCAATGCATTCATTGCCCATAAAACACTATAAACAGCACAAACAATGGCTAAATACATGAAGCCGTCCCAAATCATCCATTTTGAAAGATACTGTACAGGAATGAAACTGGGAAAATAAACAGAAAACATGCAGACGTGCTAGTGAAGTAAGAAAACAAACTTAGCCAGAACTCTATTTTATGAAGCAGCAATCACAGGAGCAAAGTCTGTGTGTATCTAGCTTGCCTAGAGTATCTTCCTGCAAAATTACTAGTAAAAGAAGATGTTATTTGAAAAGCAAGCTTGTAACCTGAGGTCAATCATATTCCCACCTCAGCTTGATACATTATGTGATCATGGTACTGCTAATCGGGGAATCTTCTAAATGGTAAATCGTAATTTTAATGACCTTGGGATGATTTTGGATTCTTGGATTTGATTCAAAATTCAAGACTTGAAATTTTGGATTTGAAATGTTGTATTTCAAATACAAATATAATGTTGGGAAAACCATAGAATTTCAAATGACAAGAATTCCCATGTTGTAGGTGTGTTTTGAATCCTACTGGATTTGAGCCAAATTCAAAATCTTTGTGCAGCCAGACATTTTATAGCCAATAAGCCAAAGCTTTGTAGAATTTCAAGTGTCATAAAAAACGAGGAAATATAAAATATGGAAAATGTAATGAAACCAAAGAGACATGGAAGATGAAACACAAAATTATGGAAAGGGTAACAAAGTGCTCACACTTTCATAACTGGTTGGCAGTCAAATCTAACAAGAATGCGGTATATAGTAATAAACATCGAGTTCATTTCACAAACTCCAAATAAGTATGCTCAACAAGATTAGGCAGCAGAATGAAAAAATATCAAGTATTCACCTCTCCAACTTGGCTTGCCCCAAAGAGTAACGCTGCTTTCTTTTGGAACGAGTTCCCTAGAACCTGTGGTTCATGAGAAAGATGTTCAGTATGCATACACAACATAATGAATCAAATGATACATACATTATAGTAAAAAAAGTCCCAGTAACAGAACACTGATGACAATTGACGTGTATGGCAACAGTTTTAACTAGAACCTTTTAATGTACTAATGATCATCCTGAATTTATACTTTAGAAACCTACACAGTCTAATCCTTTGGAACTTACAAGTTCCAAACTTTAACCTTGTATAGCAAGTTCCCAAGATATTGTAAACTAATTTGTCGTATTGTATACTTTTAGCCTTGTGATATAATCAAAATGCGACCATAAACTTCAATTCACATCCTTTTGATGTTTGCTGATGCTTAAAGTTCTCCTCCTTTCCTGGGTTAAGATTGGAGATCAAATAAGGACACCTAAAATTGGACGATCTAATTAAGCTGTCAATGATGCTTGCATTCTAGCAACTACTTTTTCAATATATATATCACTACCTGGAAATATCATCAATATGTAAAGTTATAATGACTTGACATGATTATGCAAGGAAATATCAATGATGAGGACACAGACAGTTTTTCAACAGTAATAACAACGATAATTAATCAGAAAGAAGAAATCATCTCATTGCATCACTTACATAAGCTTTTGCAGTATCCCATGAAAAATACTTCGTAAAGAAGCAAGGCTCATTCCCTTCAGTGACCTTGTAAAGTGGTACACTCGGAGACAATCCCTCAAGAGATGCAGCCATCTCTATGTATTTCTGTGAACAACTTCTATAATGAATAAAGAACAAAATGAAGAGAAAACGTGATTAACATATTAAATGAAATGAAATAAAAACATGTCCAAACACATTACCCGACCGATTTCAAAAGCAGTTTGCTTTTCCTTGGGTTCTACAGAATAACCAACCCAAACAAAAACTTCTGCACGTGTGTCAAGTATCAGGATATCCTCAGTCAATAGGTCATCTTGACAAAAGTTGAAAATCTCCTCAACCTGACAAGCACGAATAGAAATGAATGCAAGCCATTAAATGCCTGATTATACTGTCCAAATTTCTAGTCTACATGTACATATACATGCATGTACAAATATGCACAATGATATGGGAGTTCCAACAATATTTACAGTCCATAACTCACCTGAAACTTTCCCTCTAATTTGAAACGGCAATGGCGATGGCAATAAAAGAACAAATAATTAGTCTTATCCACAACTTATGAAACTCAAAAATAGGAAACTAAAGATGTAAAGGCCCTTAATGAAAAGAGTAAGAAGCATAGCCTGAAACAATCAAATAAGAAATGGCACCTTTAGTGAATGAGTATGTGAACAAGTGAGGATCTCTGACAGTCTCCGGAGGAGCTTGTTTGCTGACATAATTTTGTTTTCCCCCAAGTGCAAACCAAAAGGGTGAGGTCTCAGCTCCTTCTTTAGCATGTTTCAAAGTAACTCCTGGCTGAATTAGTAACAAAAGGAAAGATTAATTTGATAAAGATATACCTGAGAACAGGAGACAGTAATATTTCATAAGCTCCAAATATTTGACTTAGTACAACTATGACAGCATGATTCCAACTCAAATTCATAATTGAAAGTACTTACATAGTGGCATCAATTTGTTTATTCTTTTACCAATCATTCAATATTTAAATTAAGGGCAGGAAGTACCATACCAAACAAAATGATGGAAAATCCATGGATGATTAAAGTGAACTTGAAATAACAGAAGATGTATGTATGTATTTGAAACACTCGTATAGTTCATATCTGTTAGATTTCAATATTGGGCAATAGAATGGCTTGGGCTTCCCATACTAAAAGGTCAACCTTGTTAGTAGGGTTTTGCTTCCACTATTATACTTAGCTCAATCTCTTTGAATTTTTCAAATGTGAGACAATTACCCACTTCAACACTCCCCTCACGTGCGAGTCTCACACGGTCTGATACCATGTTAGATTTCAATATTGGGCTAAACATAATGATTTGGGCTTCCCATACTAAAAGGTCAAACTTGCTAGTAGGGCTTGGCTTCCACCATTATATTTAGCTCATTCTCTTTATATTTTTCCAATGTGGGAAAATTACCCACTTTAACAATATTGATTTTAATAACATGGCACATTATCAAAATCAAGTTAGTTTAAATTCCATCTAGTCTGACTTGTAAGTTCAATAAGAAACTAACTTATGTATGAGTACTTGACAGATTACACTAACTTGGCTCCACTTCTACATTGTAGAATAGTGCATCCACATTAGTTAATAGAGCAGGGTAGGTAACAGAATAAGCCAAAAGAATACAATATTCATAAATAAATAAATAAGCATACCTTCAAAAACTCTGCAATCTTTGCAGCCAACTGCTGCTTCTCATATGCACTCTTATTTCCATGCCATATGAAAAGTGATGATCCAGTTTGCAGCAGGAAACACTCGTTCGAGTTCAATGATGCTGCCTCCTAAACAACAATACATTCATCATAAATTATTAACTTCACTAGGAGATGACAAGTGACAACATACAAAAGAGATGGCAACAATAAGAGAACAGAAGGAGAACTTGAACATGTATTGCTGCTAGAGTGAAGTAGAACTCATAAGGATTCAACAATATGTAAATACTAGTGGAAGAACACACAATTGTACAGTTAAGAAAAGAGTGCATGCAATTTTTTTAACAGATTATATGATTTAGCTAGTATGACAACCATTTCTAGACAAAATCAATGTCAAATTTACATCAGGTCAAAGAAATTAATAAACAGATAAGGGATTCTAAATAGTTTCTAGACAAAGACTGGAACAATAAAATGTCTATAACCAAAAACAGTGACCCAATGAACTACAGGAGGGCCTGTCAAATCATTACTCCTTTCATCCCATTACAAGTGTTCTCATTTCTATACTGAGATGTCCCAAAATAAGAAAAAGGTAGGGTCAAAGCCCAAGGGGATTCTTTTAAGAAAAATCCATGTTAGTTATTCCAACTATCTTTCTTTCCCACCGTTAAACTTGACTCCAACTCCAAAATTTAAGGTGTTAGGTAGAAGGTCCAACTAGTATATCAATTGACGACATACTTCACATTCTTTCAATGTGTGATCCCTAACACCCACCTCTGATTTCCTCCACGACTACACTAGGACGCAACAATTGGAAAACTCAAAGGTATATATATTACAAAACTTCAATGTTTCCCATTATCATACTAGTACGTGGGTAAATTTCCAACACCATGTTAAATGAGTGATAAATAGAGCATATCATGGCAAAATTAAGTTGTGTCATTCCATTTTTTTCACTTGTAACTTGAGCTACATCCAAGAGGATACTAATAATTTTGTGGATTGGGTGTCTACTTGATTAATCAGTGCAATCAAACATTAGGAAGAATTTTTTAAAAGAAATTAAGACTGAACAAAGAAGAAAACAAGTGAGCACACACCGAATCGACTTGCACTGCTTTGCTGTTGTGAACTGAAGTCCCAGATACCCGAAGGAGTGCAACAGAATTTGGTGAGTATGTATCATCATTCACACCTTTGTCTGCCACTAAGCTTTTGTAACCAGAGCTCAACCCACCCTAAAAAAAAGAAATAATCAAATCACTGTTGACAGTAACGTAACCCTTCACTTTAAATTACATAATCTCTCATATTAATGGGAAATTAATCTCAGATATATGAGAAGAGTTTGTTAACATGTGTAAAAGAGGTTACCTTAAGGATCACCATAGGCTGAAAAAGTGCGATGAATTGAGGTGGCTCTTTATCTTGAAATACGAAACCCTGCAGATAGCACATTTATGTTGATGAACCTTGTAAATAAATAAATGCAGAAAGTAACTAGAATGTAATTTGTTGATATTTTATTATAGTACACAAATATAGTAGCATCAGGAGACAACTCCCTTTGCAGGTACTTATATAATCTTGGGTTCTCGGATCTAGTAAGGTCCAGTTTGGCATAGAAGTTTAGTTGCTTGAACTGCAGGATCCTTGCAAAATCAATTATCTTGGCCTAAGAAAAAAATTGAAGTGGTTCAGAGGGGTATTGTGTGTGAAACATTTGACATTCTTGTGCCTAGCTTCCCAGAATCAATTTATTTTTGGTGTGTTTATGACTGTGTGATGGGCCCGTGCAATTCTCTATTGAGGGATATGGCTTCACCCCAGCTAAGGTTTGAAAGGTTATGAGGATTTGCTCCCTGAAATCCCCGATCCCTCCGTGTAGGGACAAAGTCTAGCTATTTTAATACATCTAAAGGAATAATAATTAAAATCTATTATTACTTGCTCATGTTTAGTAACGTTATCCCTCATGCGCTTGTAGTTTTATAAGCTATTGCAAATGCTGTAGATCCTGGCCTCAATTACAACACACCTGAGTGGGTCTTCCCTTTAGTGAGTTGAACATAGTATTAGCCAACTGAGCAGCTGTCTTCTGGTCCTCCTGGACAACATAATACAAACATGTAATCATACATACAGCTTTAACAGCACCAAAATTTAAACAACCAAAATCGAGTACAAATAGAGGAAATGAAGGACTAAGGTATATACACATAAAATATTAATAATTTGTACTAAATGTGAATTTTAACAGCAATGGTACACTCACAAGTCACGAGCATCATCAAACTCATGTAGTAATATAAGTTAAATTATCCATAAAAACTATTTACCAATGATTAAAGCATTCAGCTAAAAGGATAAAGAGAAAGATCGAGCTGGTTGTAAGTAGTAGAACATGTTGCATGACAAGTAAATCAATTCATGAAATACCTAAGAATTTAATGAACCCAAAAAATGATAGTTGAATGGAAATAAAGGCAGAAAGTAAGGGCAACAAGAACAGTTTAAATTATTCGTTAAAATATATAATTTTAGAAGAAATACGCTCAATGTGAGAAACAGTGCAGACAAGGTGAAGAAAGTTTAGATGGCTCGACAATTATTAATAGCTGGAAAGTACAAGGTGGCATGGTCCAGACGGTAGGTGATCAGTAAGACTAAGGAGATAACTAAAACCAATGTGGATCATGGCAGTGTAGGGGAAATCGGAAAAAAAAAAATACAGCATTTGAATATCCACACACAAACAATGTAAAAGGAAAATTCCACTCTTTATGCCAAATAAATAATTACAAAGAAAATAAACAGAGTCAACTTTAAGAAAATGCATGAATAGTTATAAATATCCACACACAAACTTTTAACATGTAATGTAGGAGAGTAAATGCAGTTTCTTGCGGGTATGTTGATTAACGGTCATGTCACTTAACCAATGATACTCCTTTTGAAAAAATATGTACACAAATAAAAATGAGTCAAATGCAACCACATCTTTCAACATTTCTAAGAGAGTGAATATATGTTGTGCACTTATTATTACCATACGGTAGGTGCTGATGCTACAATATGTGTCCTTAAGAATTCAGATAATAGGGTATAAGCATAACAATTTACCTCAACACTATCCTTCCCGATCCAACAGCACAAAAAGTAATCTTCTTTCCTATCACCTGAGTGGTAGGTATAAAGTACAATGTAGCAATCTCCACGGTGAAATTTACCAATATCCTCTTTAGGCAATGATGTCTTTGCACTGCCATCAATGTACCATACCTGGAAAACAAACAATATTTTATATTCTGATACATATAAACATGATCATTGAAAGAAATCAAACTATGAATCTCCATGAAAACCAAGTGTCATCTAAACCTCCATCTTTCCTCCTCCTTCAAGTAGAGGCGGGACTTCCTCGTTTACAGGAGCACTTTTTGACATTCCCTTAATACCAACACCTTGTTGCTTCAGCAAAGCTAACAGTACAAAAAAAAAATAATCATAACAAGAAACTTGACAACAAAAACAGTTAACTTCAACATTGAGAAAGTGATCATTACCTGCCACTTTTCCTCTTCCCTCCTCAGCACCAGGAGCTGTTGACCCTGATGACCAAGAATCAAAGTTGGCCTTAAATGCATGTGTCTCATAACCTTGAATGACACGGGTTATACGTGTTGATTTTGGCCTGTTTTGGCTAGTAACAAACTCCTGGAGGAAATTTTTAATATGAAAATCTATATTTATCATTAATACATGAATAATAGGTGGTACATCATTACCTCAGCAGCTTGGCTGGCCCCTTTTCTATCCTCCACTTGTGTTCCACGGCCAACCCAAATGAATACCTCAGCGCCACAATCCAGTAAATAACATTTCTCGTTCTCCAACAGGGATTTGGATAGTTCACCTTCTACAGGTTCTACCTGCCCTTGAGTAATACTACATGAAACCAATAATTACAAATTAGCAACTCAAGTTAATACTAGTCATGCACACTGTTTTCTCCAAAATAAGAAATTCAATGAGGGAACAAGAATTTGTGCAAACATATAGTAGAAAGCAATGCAAAATAAACGGAAAAAGAAAATATTGAGGAACATTCAAAGAAATAAGTAATCAAATATCACCAGTTGTATTCAATGCGTCAATATCAGCAGAAGAAGTGCAAGTCTATGTATTTTTGTAAATGCAAAAGTAATATAAATACCAGAGAATAATACTTTATATGTTACTATCAGTAATCAAATATCATTCAAATAAATAAGTAATCAAATATCATCAGCTGTATTCGAAGTGTCAATATCAGTAGAAGAAGTGCAAGTCTGTGTATTTGTGTAAATGCAGAAGTAATGTAAATACCAAAGAATTATACTTTATATGTTGAACAGCTAAACAATACCAAGAAGGCAAGACATTCACAGAAAGAGACAGCCAACACTAGAATGACTATAAACCCATGAATCTTAACCTGCTGAGGAAAAACATATTCATAAAACATAGGAACACCTATGTAGAATGTGTGTGCTTGCCAAAAACATAGAATACCTAAACAATTTAGCAGGAGTAGTTTCTGGAATAATATCATCTTCACTGGTAACCTTCTTGCTAATGGGAGCAAAACCACCCATAAGGACCCAGAACTCACCCGAGTCTGACTCAGTATCCAATTTACCATCATCTGTAAATGCAATACCGGTGTTTCATTAATGAGTAACAAATAGTTGGCAATGAAGGTAGAAACACAAATTACAATCTATAGCCCAAAATGTGAATTAAAAACAGGTAGCCAGAAAATGCACCCTAATAGAGAAGAATATCATACGAGGAAAATTTAGA
>JAYMTF010005759.1:0-11131 GCA_036897485.1 Pelargonium nanum | reverse complement strand
GATAATAATAATAATAATAATAACTTATATGTAAACTTAATTATTGTATCATTGATTACACAATGTCATACGACAATACCTAGTATTTTGATATTTTTCTTTAGTTTAACATGGTATCATAGCCTCCATCATAGAAAGAACAATTAATTCCATCCACAGCTTTTGCAGATCGAAATGTGAACTAGTTTGGTTTGGATTCGTTTGTCACTAGGGTTTGGGTTCGTTTGAGTTCTTCCATAGGGTTTAATTCATTGAAATTGCATGCTACATGTGAAGCGGAGATGAAGGAAAAGCAAGGGTTTTATGCTTTTTTTTTTTGTTTGGATCATGTTTATGCATATTTGTGGTGGATAAGTACAACTTGAAGGTACGGAATGTGTAGAAGACTAAAGCAAAATCAATCCTTGTTAACGATAACAAATTTGAATTGTTCTCTATGTTTTGGATCAACTCATAATTTCGTGCTTCGGACTCTTATTTAACAAACTCTCAATATGCTTGTGGCTGTAATAGCATGAGTTTGATCAAGGGGGATGTTAGCATATATTTAGTAATTTAATCTTTTCCTATTTGTTTAGCTTCTATATAAACATTAGTAACACATTACAATACAACAATACCTGATTTTGAGTTATTTCTCTTTAGTTAACATACTATTACGTCAATATATATTTGATATGTCAGATTTTAGTACTTTACATATATATCATTTTGTACAATTTTTCAACGAATAGCAAAACTCGATCCTATATTATCAACACTAAATTTTCTAGATTAAAACTGAAAATTATAAAAAGAAGAAGAAAATTTGTTGAGTTGGTATATGAATTAAAAGAATTGTGAAGTCAAAAGTAATTTGCTTTATCATTAATCTTAATCAAAGTACAATATATCGTTGAAATATGTTACATCTAATAGAGTAATGAATTTGAATGATATTTAATGAGTTGTTTTTATTGATTTGGTGTTTTAAACTTACATGAAATTATTTGGTTTAATTTACTTCTTGATTTTATATGTCATTTTACTCATTGTGCCAATTTGATCAACTTTTTTTTTTTTACAGTGAAATTGATAGATAAAAATGAAGTAATGTAATTATAGTATCATGTATATTGTAATTATTAAATTTGATAGGTTGAGAAAATGAATATAGTTCAATTGAATATAGTTCTTTGGTTAGATCATATCATTTCTGCACAATTGAACATAAAATTTTATGCAGATTTAAAAAAAAAAAAAAAAAAGAATATAAAATTTTATGCATAGATTTTGCCATGTCTTTAAATAAATGACAATATTTATATACTTACCATCTTTATTTGTGAAAAATAAATACTAAATCACTAAATTTTCTAAGATGCATTGTTTTTTTATTTTTAAGATTAATTTCACTTAACTCATCTTTTGATTTCTAGAAATTAATCTTGATTTCATAATTTGCCTTAAAAAGGAAAAACCATTTGTCTTCAGAGCACATAGAAATTCACTGTGGAGACAGTTATGTATTAATTTTTGATTTATTTTCAAATTTAGCTCTGATTTTAGACAATTTAATAATAAATCACCCATTAATTAAACTATTGTATATTATAATACTCCGTAATTGTTTTCATGGTAGTGCAATTGAAATTTGCAGGCTCTTGTCTTTTTGGCTCATTGAACCGTTCTCAGATACATCAACGACCATCGACCCACGACACCAAACACACTCACCATTGACAAATTTATAAGCTTTCCCGCGAACTTCATAACCTTCTTCATTTTCTCGGAAACCCATTTCGCTTCTACTTATTCTGAAGCTTAATTTTCTCTAAAGTTTAGTTTTTTATTTTCTTGGGAAAACAGTTTTCCGGGCAAGCGTTGAATTTTGATACTGTGGTTTGCAAATCTGGAAAGCAAATGCGAGTACCCAATTCAAGCTCCAAGGAGGTCAAAATGCGAGATCTAATCCCAGCATCTGGTAGAGCCAAAAATCATATATTCGCATATTCACTATGTATATACTAATTTCTTTTTTTTCTAGCTATTTTTACGGGCTTTCACAAACTTGGGTTCTGGGAAAAGTATTTGCTTCACTGTGTGGTTGTTTGAGTTCAGGTGTTTGTTTTTCTGGTTTGTTTCCATATTTGGACGGAGTTTTACACTTTTGGGTGCTGAAAAAATGAAACCTTTTGAGCTGGATTTAAGGGTCGGACTTGGTGTCTCTTCCTTTGTCTAAGTCTCTGCGCTTTTGATTTAACTTGCCTCTCCTACTCTCTCTCTCTCTCTCAAAATCTCTTCTTCTTTGTTGAACCTTTTCTGGGTTTAAGGGGTTTGATTTTTTGGTATTGTGTTTCTGACTTTCTGTATTAAGTATTGTAGTGGGGTTGTGTTGTGTTGTGTGTTTCTCTAAAAAATTGAGAGCTCAAGCTCATGCTTGTTTCTGTGTATTTTGTTTTGTGGGTGTTTGTTTCTCTGAAGGAGCTACTGCTACATTTTATGATTTATCAGTGTGTAATTGGTGTTGGCAGGAAGGAGCATTTGTGCTTGTTAGTGGGTTTTTTGTTCCCTGTGATTTGAGTGTTGGTAGCTAATGGCTGGAGGGAGGAAGAGTAGAAAGCTCCATTTCGGCAAGATCTACTCATTTAGCTGTGGCAGAGCATCTTTCAAGGGTGACAAGAGTGATGACCATTCCCGGATTGGAGGACCAGGGTTTTCAAGGATTGTGTTCTGCAATGAGCCCAATTGTGTTGAGGCGGCACTTTGCGATTACATAGATAATTATGTTAAGACTACGAAGTATACTCTTGCTAGTTTCTTGCCTAAATCGCTGTTTGAGCAGTTCAGGAGAGTGGCCAATTTTTACTTCTTGGTGACTGGAATATTGTCATTCACCAGGCTTGCTCCATATACGGCTGTCAGTGCCATAATCCCTCTAATTGTTGTCATCGGAGCGACCATGGGCAAAGAAGGCGTGGAAGATTGGAAACGAAAACAGCAGGTGCTATATTCTTTTTCTCAATTTGGCTCTATTTGCCCATATTGTTGTGATTCTGCTTTCTAGTTTTAATTACACATCCTGGAGCTCAAGTTGGTTTTGGAACTTATTACGGTTCTTAAAAATTGAAATCAGATTGTTATAGCTGAATAGTTTTCTTTATCCCCTATGAAATGAAAAGGTTTTCTAATGCTTGAAGAAAACAACATGTTAATTTAATAGAGCTCTTGATGATGGTCTCAATGTCTACTCATGAATTGTGTTTAGAATGTCTGCCGTCATAGGTTTTTCCTTCTTGGTATGTGCCAATGATTTTGATCTCGCAATACACAGTCGAAAAGGATTGGAAAACTTTAAATAGTACATTCAATTTCTACAATCGCAATTTTGCATTAGCTAGATATTATGTAAATTTTGAAGAAATAGTTAGATTTGCTGAGGTTAAGCAAAATCCTAAGCTCACCTTTAGAATATTAAAAATGGTTTGTTTCCATATATTTTTTTTCGAGATCTGCTAGGTTTTGTTATGTGTCTGAAACTGTTTTCTTTCCTGTTACTAGATTTGTTTAATAAACAATTTCTCATCGGTCTAAGTACAAACAATATAATGTTTTATATAGTATTTATTTTTCTGCGCAAGTTGTCATACCTAGTTTGTAATTTTGTGTGGAATAATATTTCAGGATATTGAGGTGAACAACAGAAAGGTACAAGTGCATCAAGGTAACGGAGTTTTTGTGTATACAGAGTGGAAGAATCTGGGAGTGGGAGATATAGTGAAGGTGGAGAAGGATGAATTCTTTCCCGCAGATCTCCTCTTGGTTTCATCTTGTTATGAAGACGGAGTCTGCTATGTGGAGACCATGAATCTTGACGGGGAGACAAATTTGAAAATAAAGCAGGGACTGGAGGTAACTTCATTCTTACACGAGGACTCTGATTTTCGGGATTTTAAGGCTATTCTCAAGTGTGAAGATCCAAATGCAAATTTGTACTCTTTTATTGGAAATTTGGAGTTTGAAGAGCAGCAATATCCCCTTTCCCCTCAACAACTTCTCCTCAGAGACTCAAAACTTCGAAATG
Organism: Pelargonium nanum; assembly: GCA_036897485.1. Lineage (NCBI taxonomy): Eukaryota > Viridiplantae > Streptophyta > Magnoliopsida > Geraniales > Geraniaceae > Pelargonium > Pelargonium nanum. Next base: position 7,068 of record JAYMTF010005759.1, on the reverse strand, counting down.
CAGACTATATATATGGAGCTGTTATCTTCACTGGTCATGACACAAAGGTTATGCAAAATTCTACTAACCCCCCGTCAAAGAGAAGCAAAATTGAGAAGAAAATGGATAAAATTATATACTTGTTGTTTTGCATAGTATTTGTAATGTCCCTTATTGGATCTACTATTTTTGGCATTACAACCGAAGAAGACATGGAAAATGGAAAGATGAAACGGTGGTATCTCAGACCAGATGATTCCACAGTTTTCTTTGATCCTAACGAAGCAACAATTGGGGCAATGTTTCACTTTCTCACAGCCCTAATGTTATATGGCTATTTCATCCCAATCTCCTTGTACGTGTCAGTAGAAATTGTTAAAGTTCTTCAAAGCATCTTCATCAACCAAGATATTCATATGTACTATGAGGAAACTGACAAACCAGCACGTGCCCGCACCTCAAATTTGAATGAGGAACTTGGCCAAGTGAACACAATACTTTCTGATAAGACAGGTACTTTGACATGCAATTCAATGGAGTTCATTAAATGTTCTGTGGCCGGTACAGCTTATGGCCGTGGTGTTACAGAGGTTGAGAGGGCAATGGACAGAAAAAATGGTTCACCCTTGGCTCTCAAAAAGGCGAACGTTGGTGACCGTATAGAGGATTCTACTGATACAAAACCATCAATTAAAGGTTTTAACTTCAAGGATGAAAGGGTTACAGATGGTAGCTGGGTAAATGAGCCTCACGCAGATGTCATCCAGAAATTTTTTCGTTTATTGGCAATCTGTCACACAGCCATACCTGAGGTTGATGAAGAGACGGGGAATATTTCATATGAGGCTGAATCACCAGATGAATTGGCATTTGTTAATGCTTCAAGAGAACTCGGATTCGAGTTTTTCAGGAGGACACAATCAAGCATTTCAGTGCGCGAGTTGGATCCAGTGTCTGGCAAGAGAGTTGAAAGGTCAGTATCTATCCTTGTATCTATAGAAGAAATAATATATCATTAATACTTGTTGGTATTGATGAATGGCATGGTGACATAGAGCCATAGAGACTTGAAAACAATTTGAGTACTTCCTCATCTCTTTTTCTTATTGTGTATATGTGTATTGCTCATTTGCATGCAAAGATCCTGTCCTTTAAGCTAAGCATGAGTGCATGACATGTTGCAGGTCGTATAATCTTCTAAGTGTTCTAGAGTTTAACAGTTCAAGAAAGCGGATGTCTGTAATAGTAAGAAATGACGAAGGGAAACTACTACTACTCTGTAAAGGTGCCGACAGGTTTGTGACAAACTACCCTGAAACTTTGGACCCATTCCTTGCTCCTTGTTTCTAATTGGATATAAAATCACTATAATTCCTTTTTTTCAGTGTCATGTTTGAGAGGCTTGGCAAGAATGGAGGGGAGTTTGAAGAGGATACGAGGGATCATGTGAATGAGTATGCTGATGCAGGCCTGAGGACTTTGATTCTTGCCTATCGTGAACTAGATGAAAACGAATACAAGAAGTTCAATGAGAATTTCATTGAGGCCAAGAATTCAGTAAGTGCAGATCGGGAAACATTGATTGATGAAGTGGCAGATACTATTGAAAGGGATCTAATTCTACTCGGTGCAACTGCTGTTGAGGACAAACTCCAAAATGGGGTGAGTGTACTGTAAACTACTAAGGCCTAAAAGTCGAGTTATCCTTGATGGTTTATGGGGCTTGGAAATGATTCTTTTTAATTGTGTCTTTTCAGGTTCCTGATTGCATTGATAAGCTTGCCCAAGCAGGGATTAAGATTTGGATTTTGACTGGAGATAAAATGGAGACTGCCATCAATATTGGGTATGGCTTTGTGTATTGCTTCAGAGTAGGTTAGGTTTACTGTTCATTTATTTCTGTTATCTGACTTTAAAATACATATATTGCAGTTTTGCTTGTAGTTTGCTTAGACAAGGAATGAAGCAGATAATAATCAGCTTGGAGACTCCAGAAATTCAAGCGTTGGAAAAGATCGGAGGAAAACTTGCCATCAACAAGGTAAAAAGATATTCCAGTCTTTGATTGAGGTTTCTTGTGAGGGATTTTACTTTGGTTGAGCTGAAGCTTGAATCGTGTGATCCTCTTTTATTTTGCTCATTCAGACCAGATCAGTCAACTACTGATCTTCGTCTCCTTGGTGCTACATCTGCTTTTCTTTATCCATTAACAATTGAAGACGTTCTAATATAGATTGCTTAATAGAAGCACAAGTATTGATGCTTATATGAAAACATCAATATCACTCCAGAAACCGGAATTAGGATCTCTTTCAAATTACAGATAAACAGGCAGTTACTTGAGAACCAACGACAGATATAAGGTTTTTTAGAATCCAAATGTAATTGCACGACTCTTTTTTTTTATTTATTTATATATATATATATATATATATATCATAACTTGACTCGAAGAGTGTGTTAGCATCACATGACTTATGACTTGTAATATAACCTCGTTGTTGATATATGGATCAAACTCATCTAGTGGAAAAACAAAGGCTGGTTTAGTTATCAAAGGAGTATAGCCCTTCTGAAGATTGTATTTCCGTAGCTTCCCATAATTTCAATCACAATTACTAACATGTAGTGTGGGAAATTAATTTCTTGTTTGTCTTTAGGCATCGAGGGAAAGTGTAGCAGTTCAGATAGCTCAAGGGAAGGCTCAACTCGCAGTTTCAAGGGGAAATTCTGATGCCTTTGCTCTGATCATTGATGGGAAATCGCTTGCTTATGCTCTAGAAGATGATATGAAACACAATTTTCTAGAGCTTGCAATTGGTTGTGCATCAGTTATTTGCTGCCGTTCGTCCCCAAAACAGAAGGCTTTGGTGAGTCTATTTACATCCTAGAAGTGTCATCTTATGTTCTCTTCTGTGTTTGTTCTTTTTTGGGTTTTGTAAAATCTTCTTCTAATGGGCTTCGCTTTAAGACATGCTCTAAAATGTGATAATGAAAACACAGGTTACAAGACTGGTCAAAACTGGAACTGGGAAAACAACACTGGCGATTGGGGATGGTGCCAATGATGTTGGAATGCTTCAAGAAGCAGATATTGGGATTGGAATCAGTGGAGTTGAAGGAATGCAGGTGCGGTACAAAAATTACATTGTTTTCTGAATCATTTCTGAAGAAAATCTCTCAGCCTTTGTTTTTCATTGCTTACGAGGCTCAATTTTTATATTTTACTCAGGCGGTCATGTCAAGTGATATTGCAATTGCTCAGTTCCGGTTTTTGGAGCGTTTGCTGCTTGTGCATGGACATTGGTGTTATAGAAGGATTTCAACAATGGTACTATTTTTTCTAAGGTTTTGTTATAAAATATGGATAGGCCTTAATGTTGTTGGTCTGTTATTATAAATCATCATAAAATACCATCAATTAACTTGTTCATCCTTCTCTTTGCAGATATGCTACTTTTTCTACAAAAATATCGTATTTGGTTTTTCTCTCTTCTTGTACGAGGCATCTGCATCGTTTTCAGCCCAGCCTGCATATAATGATTGGTTTCTATCACTTTACAATGTCTTCTTCACAGCACTTCCACCAATTGCTTTGGGTGTCTTTGACCAGGACGTATCAGCGCGATTTTGTATCAAGGTACATTTACTGATTTGGGTCGGTTCAAATATTTATGGTTAGCCATGTATATAAGGGTGTTCATATTCCAGCATGTACTGAATGTCAACCGGTCCACACATTATGATTTTTATTCTGTTCACTCAAATTATAACTTTTTTCTTGAACTTTTTTTATTTCATTTTGGTCCAACCTGTCCTGTCTCGGTTCTGATATTAGGCTAGTTCCAATTCCGGTTCTGGCTGGTTAGATCACACTCTGTCGTGCCCACAACCCGTCACTCTGATACATTATCGATAGTCTATTGGTAGCTTTGAGAATTGGTCGGATTTTTTATTGGTAATGTTTGTATTCAGTGGCCATAACTAGGGTGTTAACTGTTATATTATGTAGTAACATGTAAGTTTTTGGCATTAACTCGAAACGGTAGGAGATAAAGTTGGCTGTGTTTCCTTTTGTCGGAATGTATCTGACTTATCCATAAAGTAACCTAAGTTTTATTATATGGTGAACAACGGTCAATAATGTTTCTCGTTTTTCGTTTTGCAGTTCCCTCTATTATACCAAGAAGGGGTACAAAATGTTCTCTTCAGCTGGTTGCGGATACTTGGCTGGATGTTCAACGGGTTCTTAAGCGCTGTCATCGTTTTCTTTTTTTGCACAAGGGCAATGGAGTACCAGGCCTTCAATTCCGACGGACAAGTTGCCGGAAGAGACATCCTAGGAGCAACCATGTACACGTGCATCGTGTGGGTGGTAAACTGTCAACTGGCGCTATCCATAAGTTACTTCACTTTGATACAGCATCTTTTCATTTGGGGTTCAATTGCTCTTTGGTATGTTTTCCTCTTGGCATATGGAGCCATCTCTCCCACCATTTCCACCAATGCTTACAAAATCTTCGTCGAAACTCTTGCTCCGACCCCTTCCTTCTGGCTCGTCACGCTCTTCGTGGTCATTGCGACTTTGATCCCATACTTTTCGTACTCAGCTATTAAGATGAGGTTCTTTCCCATGTACCACGGGATGATACAGTGGATAAGACATGAAGGGCAAACAAATGACCCCGAGTACTGTGACATGGTGCGTCAAAGATCAATACGGCCACAAACTGTAGGCTCCACAGCGCGTGTAGCAGCAAAAAAGAATGATCGATAAGATACGAGAATAAAGTTTGCAATTGTAAGTATACGAGTCGTTGAAGCTATGTCCGTTGTATATGACGCTCAATTACGGGGCTGTTTTAACTCTTTTTGCCAAAGGAAGCATGCCCGGAAATGTAGAGCAGCGAGAGGACAATGTACAGATAAGTTTTTTTCGAATGTGCCATTTACTTTTACAGGAAGAAAAGTTCCGGTAGCTGTAAATTTTGATTCTTGGCCGTGTGAGCCTCTTTTCAGATCACAGAGTAGCACAGATCTTGATTTGTATTATTTGCTTATTAATACAAAGAAAATTTGTTGTAGAGTTGGGATAGTTATGTTTGTTTGGGCAATAAATTTGAAAAATCAAGATTTCACAATCCTATATGCCTCATTCGACACATCATTAAAAGCTCGATGGGCGTTACGAGGCTCCCACTAATGTGAAATTTCAAGAGTAAACTGTATACGGATTTCTTCCATGCTTTCGCGAAAAGGGTTGTTAATTATATCATTACCAACCCGACCCACAACCATATTTTAGACCGGTCATGTAATTCGACGTGAACTTAACTAACAAAACTAAAATGCAATAATTTCCATTCTATTTGCCATGATGGAAGTGGCTTCAACTTGAATGTTCCATGAAGCTTTCTTTGGTCATTACTTTTGAACTACACAACAGTCTTTTGTGGAACCATCTTGAAGAATCACACATTTGGCCCAAAGTCATCCTAAACATAATTGTTTAGAACTATACCATGAGAAAAAAAGGGTAGGTGCATGTACCATGTTTATTCAAACTTAAACTACATACATCTGATCTTTGAATACCAGAAATAATATCACATAAAACTCTCACATTTGAGACCAAATACACCAAGTTCAAGATTTCAGCCCCCCCCAAATAATGATTTCAAGAGATCAACAATCTCAAGGAAAATTCGAACTTAAACCATATGCAGCTCATCAAGGTAAACCAGCAATAATAACGCATAACACTTAACAATTGAAACCAAATCAGCAAAATTCAAGATTTCAGCCCCACCAAATCACGATTTCAACATATATATAAATTCAACACCATAATAATTCCAGCTTAAACTATACATGTATCATCATAGTAAACCAGCAACAATAACATATAAAGCTCCAACAGTTGAAACCAGATCAACAAAACTCAAGATTTCAAGGAAAACTTGAAGTGAAACCATATGTATCAAATCATAGTGAAGTAATCCAGCAACAATAAAACATGAAACTCACAAATGAAACTAAATAAAGGAGAACCAAGAGTTTGGCCTCACCAGATCACGAGCATCGCCATATTATTCAAACTTAAAAACTCACATTTGAGACCAAATCCACCATATAATGATTTCAACAGATTAGGAATTGCAAGAAAATTTGAACTTAAACCATATACGTGTTTCATAGTTGAAAATCAGGAACAGTAACACATAAAACTCCAACAGTAGAAACCAAATCAACAAAATTCAAGATTTCAGCCCCACCAAATCATGATCTCAACAGATCAAGAACCATGACAAAAATTCAAACTTAAACAATTCATTTCATCATAGTAAACCAGCAAGAACAAGACACAAAACTCTCACAATCGAAACCAAAAATCAATGAATTTTGAGATTTCAGCCTCACCAGGCAACCATCGAATAGATCAAGAATCACATTAACATACTAAACACAAAACTCGCACAATTGAACCCAAATCAAAGAAATTCAAGATTTCATCCTCACCATTTGACAAAAAATTGAACTTAAACTATATACATTTCATCCTAGTAAACCAGCAATTATAATAAACAACCCGAATTCAGAAATGGTCAAGAAAACAAAGTTACAAATTCAAATTCATCAAAAATAAAGAAGTCATCGTCAATATTTCAGGAATTGAAACCAAAGAAACCCAGATAGATCAATGATGGGATTAATTAATCATTTACATAAACAGCAGTTAGCTACAGATCATTGAGGTGTCTCATCTCATCAAATATTTTCCTCTTCCTCCTCCTTCAAATTTCAAATCATCCTATACATATATATGTAATTATCATAATGACACCTCAAAAACCTAACTAACCACCAAAAAAAAGAAAAACCCAAATTTTTGTTTGTTTTAAAAAACAAAATCCTCAGAAGTCAGAAACAGCAATAGAATGGTACCCGGCGGCAGCGGCGGCGATGGAGTCTAGGAGGCGGCGGCGGGGAGGCCGAGAAATTCGGAGGCGGACTTGGCCATAATGTTGGCGAATTCGTTGAAACTGAGGACGCCGTCGCCGTTGGTGTCGGCCTCGCGCATCATGTCGG
>JAYMTF010005758.1:0-11131 GCA_036897485.1 Pelargonium nanum | reverse complement strand
TAGACTGAAATGACACGTTTGATAGTTCAGGGACCATAATGGCACGAACTGGATAGTTCATGGACCATTTTGAACCTTTTTCCTTTATTCTACTTTACCAGTCGGGCGGTCATGAATGTGCTGAGTTTGTGGTTGATTGTACTACAATCTATGTCAGTCATATTGTCCGTCTTCTAGGCAAATGTGTGTGCCTTTTCCTTCCGTTAGGGATTTTTTTTTGGGAAGGGGGGATGTCACAATGACCGGCTCGGGAGGCGCTCTAGTTTCTATTTAAGATTTTTTTAAGCAGATTTCTTCCTTATCTTCTATAGATATCTCTATTTGAATACAACGATGGGTCTTCACTTGACTACCTCAGAGCTTGCCGACCGTGTTGTGGGTTGGCCACTTCAAGAGAAAACACTTGGTGTTGACTTTAGTTTGTATAGGACTTGCCTTCTCACATTCATGTTGAAAGGCGGATGCGTGTTGAATATTGTGATTGGGGTTGTCATTTCTACTATCATATTTCCTTTTTCTTAGGGTAATTGTCAAGTCTATTACTCTGGATATGGGTAAGTTAGGTTCCTCTACCCCTTTAATTAATATGTCCTCCCTTCGACCACAACATGTCTTTTGATATTCCATCTTACGAAAACATGGTCGAAAAATTTATCTCAGTCAAGTTGCACTTGATGGGTGTGTTCGATCAATAGGTGGACAATGACCGGGTCCTCGTGGAAAAAACGAATCCCCTTCGCATCCTCATTATTGAAACCTGCCAACGGGCATGGCCTCCTCATAGCTTGTATTCATATAGAGTTATTGGCCTTCTGTTGAGTCACTTTTTCTTTTCTATTTTGAGTCACAATTCAGTTTTATTGGACATTTGTTGACTCTTTTGATTCTTTTACTCATTTTATCTTATTTTGTGATATTTTTAGCATAATTTTAAGTTCATTTAATTTAGTTTTAGTTTTTTGTTTTTTGGATTATTTGATATGTTTTTGAGTGTTATAATGTTTATTTACGTTATTGAAAAACTGTACAAATATCGAGAATTGCAATAATGGGTCCAAGAGAAGTTTGGTGTTAAAATTAATTTTGTTGGTGAAAACGACTCTACTGTCAGAATGACCCTTGAAAGGTAAATCAGAAATTTCATATTTTAAACAATTCCGAACGAAGACCTTCACAAGAATTGCAAAAGATTTCTTAATATTTTCATAGAGTGGTAGAATGTCTCATTACAAGGTCATTTATGCATTCAAATCTCCATCTCTAGACAGCCATTGCGATGGCATGTCATGAAGTCGCGACGGTACGTGTCATGACATCGTAACGACATGTAGTTTTGAACGTTAGAGAGTATTGTCGCGATGAACAAACCAACATTCAAAATGGTACAACATAAAGCAGTCAGATCATTATTATTTTATCATTTTCGAAGGGTTTTTTTAGGTTTAGAAGAGCCCCATTTGAGATATCACGTATTTTAGACAAAAATATACCCTTTATTGAGCAAGAGGAGAAAGAAAAAGCACCATCCGCACAAAATGGGGATTCCATTGATGATCAAGAGATTGACTTGAATCTCCATCATAGTTAGTTCCTCTCTTTTTTCTCATATTTTTAATTGTATTATTTTAAACATGATTTATTATATGTTCACTTTTGATTTTCGATTTTTAGTTTCTATGAGATAAATTTATTGTTTGTGAATTGAAAATGCTTAGTTTTGGAATAAATTGATTATTGTTGGATTATGGAATTTCTAGGGTGCCAATATTTCTTTATTCATCAAGTTCAATGCTTGTTTAGTATTTGGCCAATACTTTGCTTGATTTAATAGTGCTTTCATACATAGAGATAGAATGTTTGTATGTAGATTTTTGAATCAATGTTGTACCTTTTTTAGCAGTATTGTGCTCTAACTTCATCTTATGTGCTTGGTTATAATTAGGGTTGTGCATTTTTTTTTTTGTAAATCACTTGTTTAATCCAGTTCGGAGCTTAGTCACAATTAAGGCTCATAGCTCTCACCCCTCTCTATAGATGTGTTTAATGGGAATCAAAGTCGAGAGCTCTTCTCAGAATTTCAGTTAGCGTTGCCAATTGAGCCACAACCCATCGGATATAATCAGGGTTGTGCATTTGCCGTAGATAGAGTTTGGTGTAATGGATATAAAATACTCAGTAAAACAAGTATATACAAGAAGACCAAGGTATCCAAAAATGGCAGAGAACAAGGATGATAACCATGAGAAGTTACTATTATGTGCAGTGTCACATGACAAGGTTTTAGCTTCAACTACTGTATATGGCCAAGCTTGTAAACAACTAAGTCAAGATCAAGATTCAAACCACAAAATCAATAATAGTAAACAACATGTGTTTGATAAATACAGAAAATATGTTAAAACATTACATAGGATAACACTGTTCTCTCAATGACTGAGCTATCTTGTTTGATAAACAATAAGCTGTGGACTGGATGGTGATCATGGGATTGACACCAACAGCACTTGGTAGCACGCTCGCGTCACAAACAAACAGCCCTCGTGCTTCCCAGCTCTCCCCATTCTCATCAACTGCACCTTCTTTTTCATTAATTCCCATCCTACAGCTCCCCATCTGATGCGCCGAGGTAAGGACTGTCCAGTCCTTAACCATACTCAAATGCCCGTTCATCGCGGACACTGTATCCAAGAAACTCTCCAATTCAGTTTCTGTTATCCCCTTGCATTTGAGTCTCTGCCCATCACTTCGTTGCGTGCCAACCTCTACAGCTCCTGCTGCTACTAGTATTCGCAATGATCGCTGCAGACCAGCCTTGAGATTGTCCCTGTCCGTTGCAGTCAATTGGTATCTAATCCTTCCCTCTTGCTTAACTTCCCCGCACGCCTCATCTCTCACAATTGTGATCAAATGAACGGTTCTTGGATACTTAACCATCCGTTCCTTCATGTCAAGTCCCGACTCCCAGGGAGACAGGATAGCGAATGATCCAGGCCCCAATGCTGGAGTTTCAATGATTGCTTTTACCTTGGAATCAGATGATATCACCTTGTGGACAGATGTAATGATCCCCCCTTCGTAGGTTTTTCCCTTGAAATCTGAATTCGACTCGGGAAAGTATCCCCAAGCCATCAGGACGGGATGGAGATGCAGGTTTCTGCCTATATTCCGGTTCTTTAGTCCACTAGAAATCATTAGAGAGGGTGTTAGTAGAGCCCCACATGCTGATATTGTTACTTTAGCTTCAATTTGAAGCTTCTTGATGACATTGTTGGAAGATTTCGCTATCACTCCCGAGCATTTCATTTTCCTTGTTCCCTCGGGCTTGTTCTTCTTTTCCAGCATAAATCTCTCAGCTTTGCATTCTGTCAGTATCACAGCACCATGATTCACAGCATCCACCAACCAGGTAGTGTCCGTCCCTCGCTTATCTCCTTTCGGACACCCATAGTTGCACAATCCACAATAATGATTCTCTGATGAATTCCTTGGGACCAAATCAACGTCTAGTCCGAGATTTTCACAGCCCTTTCGAAGAACCTGATTCTGAAATCCTTCCTCCAAGCAACTATCAGTGACACCAATTCTATTACACACTGTCTCTAAGGCTGAGAGATATTGTGGCCTGCTAAAGAGTGACATCTTATGGTTATTGACCCATTCTTGGATCACAGAGTTTGGTGTTTTGATGGATGCTGACCAGTTAATAGCAGACCCTCCACCAACTGTTGTTCCCACCAGCATTGCCAAATTCCCTCCAACCGTAGGCAAGATCCCTCCGGATTCATACATTTGATGCATAGCGGGCCCTTCTAAACCCGAGTAATCCGAACTAGTAAAATAGTTTCCTTTCTCAAGAACAATGACTTTCTGGCCACAACTGGCCAAAACAGCTGCAGCAACACCTCCTCCACACCCACTGCCCACAATTACAACATCACATTTGATCTTGTAGAGGTTGTGTTTAGGATCTAAAGTGACTTTAAGGCCTTTCTTCGCCAAGGATTCGAAAACAGATGAGTCAGTTTCTTTCATGGTTTCTATGATGCCCTTCTCAAGAGGTCTCTCCTTGGGAACTTTGGGCAGCTTCTCCTCATTGTCAACATGATATCCAATGGCTTCCAAAGCTGGGTTTACGCCGTTTTCTCCAACCTAGACAACAAAAATCAGGTTCATAGTCCCAATGTAACCCAATGTCAAAACTATAATAGATCTTATGTAAAAAAACATATTTTTACATAATCCAATGTCTTTTTTTGTGGACACTCCTTTGTAAACTTGTAAATAGTTGGCACAAAAAAAGAAAGAACATGTAAGAAAGCATGAATATTATGCTTTATGAGAGAGTAGAACAAACCACTCAGCACTCTTAACTGAATTTATGTGGTTCATGTCTATTTCATTGATCATGCATTTGATATTTTTTGTGTTTCAACATGTGAAATGTAAATGATGCACATTAATTACCTGAGTGAAGAAGAAGTAGAGGCATAACATCTTGATGAAAACAAAACCAACCCTGATAGGGGTAAAGAAGCTATGTTTAAACCAAAACTGCACAACCCGCTCCCTATTGCGCAAGGAAAGTTGAGAGAAGGTAGCGACGAAAGGCCATTGTTGAGAGAAACAGAGAGAGCCACAGAGCAAGAGCGTGCCAAGCCGTGTGGACAGCATTCTCAGAACGAGTCTCGCCAAGAGTCTACCCTCTTTCAGGGCCCTCCTAGCCAAAAACTCTGCAACCTGTTCCAAATCCAATCCCACAACTTAGTTTAAGATCATGCTTTTGCTTCAACAACTAATAAATATAGATATTACCTCGTCGGGTACTGGAGGTTGAGACCCGGAAGCTGATTCCAAGAAAGACTCGTGATGATGTTGATCTGAAGGAGGCAATATAGCGTCACAGAGACTAGCCAACGACTCCATCTCCGCCTCTGAGAATCCATGACTATATTTTCTTTCCAATCTACCTCCCAAGAGAGGATGGCACTCTCTTCCCATTTTTGTTTGATCAAAATATATATATGAAGAAGAAGAAGAGCTCCATATTAATGCCATGGTTTCTTGTTTAAGGTCAAGACTCATGAGCAACATGTGAAGCTACTAAACAATGTGCCATACGTGTTAAACAAATACTCAATTCATGTGCCTATGCTCACTTATGTTTAATGGGTTGATTGATAAGTATGGGAAGCTGCACAATATCTTAGTCGAAATTTCTTTTCATCCTCTAATTTACTTTTTCAGTTATTCTTCGTTTTTCGACTACTTCAAAATACAACATACTCGTGTTTCTCGTCTCAAAATGAGTCTTATATTTGTTGCGTAAAGTTAGTTATATATAAATTACTGATACTGTCTCTCTAATAAGTCCCTAAAATTTATTACAACAAATGTCAATGTCAAATTTGCTTTGGAGAGAAATAATAATTGTGTTGTGACCCTGACCTGTAGCTCTCCATATTGAACAATCCTAACAGCAACAATCTAAACAAGTCTACTCTAAATCAGAGTAATTGAATTAAAACAATCAAAATCAGACAACAATCCAAACGACATTGTATAAAAAAACACTAAACCGACACCATACGACATAGTTTCTGGCTTGAATTACATGACTTTTGTCGTCCCGACCCAATCACTACAAATTGATATGGAGTCCCCACAATGCCTTGGACTGCTGTCACTATCCAATGAGATTAACATTCACAAACGCAACAACAAATTCAATATTTGTAACAAGATGAATGCATCAAGAAAACTAAACATCAATCTTCACTAAAAGCTAAAAATGTTGATAAGAAGCCAGAAACTCGGTAGGAACCACTGCGATGAGGAGTGCAAGATCAGCCATCTAAACCAACCACTATAGGGTTCAGAGCTAAAGCCAGAAGAAGAAACACGGAAGTTAATGCAGGGGAAATTTCCAACAAGAACAAACTACAGTGGCATATGAAGCCAATAATACATAGCAACAGTGTGCAGGAATGAGAGATTGAAGGACCAATATATGCGAATGTGGGAATAGCATCAATATGAACACCCTAGCAAATCAAAATATCTTAATCCATAGGGAGTGACTAAGCATACAACCACCAAAGTTTATCTCAGATAGTACAAAATATATAAATGTTCCACAAATATCTATCACAAAACCCAATAAATACTTCACAGCATCTCACTCCAAATATGTAATTAACATGCCTTCCTTTCCAACACACTCCCACCATTGCAGAATGAGAGGAGAGTTGCATTGCAGCATTGAACCTGTACATAAAGTTTGTTAATATGATTGATGCAATGAAGTATTCAGATAACATATCCCATTGTTCAGTCAAAAAGGAAGCACATGCATTTTTGCATCTTGATCGACTGCTATTATAAGAGGTAAACTTAGCATTGAACATATTATATAGCTTGCAGTACAAAAGAATAAGAAGCATGAACCCAGACATACTATATATGCTAAAAGTCATTTTCTTTTGGACAGATAATGCTCGTACTAATCATAAATACATCATACCTATGATAAATATTTCCACATTGCTGGACGGTCTCCTGATATAAGGAGAGCGCGAGAACCCAAATAGTCAAAAGAAGGAGAATACAAGTCATCTGGGCCAATAACTTCTTTAATCTTTTGGCTGCAACCAGAATCAGCTGTGAAAGACTGCAATCCATCGTCTTTTAAGGCGTCAAACACAAACAGGCCCAGCCCACAAACACCCATGACAAGGTTTGAATTTCCCCAGACTTGTGTTATGGCTGTGTAATTGATGTGTGCATTGGATTCTGGCAAGGTGTAAGTGCTAAATAACTTTTGGTTGCGCAACGAGAACTGTTGCACCTGGGAGCAAGACTGTTTTTTTCCTGCTGATTTTACAGAACTGCAGCCAAGAAAGATAGAATCTCCACGGGAGAAAACTGAGTGCACACTTCCACCTATTTTTGGCATCTTAAGACCAACACCAGTCGGGAGACGAAAGTCAAAGACATTTATAGAATCAGGAGTGCAGAAAACGCCATCATGACCTTCAGCTTCGGATGAACTTACTCTGCATTTTAGATATTAACTAATTAGAGCTGGAAAGAGAGTTTAGCAACTAATAGGATGAGATTCAAACTCCTCTCATAATTCTGATTGCTTTACAAATAGTAAAGAGTCAACTTTCTCGCCGTAAAGCATATAGTGTATATAGAGTAACGCGTTGAGAGCAACAAACCTAAACAGAGTATGTGAATGTCTACTTGATTAAAAAAAAAAAAAACTTTTATCAGATTCCATAGGGTGTGTTTAGTATTATGTTCGAGAAGAGTACTTGTCAAAAGGCTTATTACAATGACTTGATAAGAGCTTAGTCTTAAACTAAAGCAATAAAATTAGCTTCGCAAAAGAGCTTTCTGTAAAAATTATTTTAACCGGTCGTTTTGAAAGTGATAACTTTATTTTTTTGTCGTCTAGTTGGTATTATAAGATAAGATTTTCTAAGGGTATCCTTTCAGAATAGGTTGTAGTTTGGAAGTTTAATAAATAAGCTTATGATTAGGTTTATCCCGAGCTGGACTAAATACAGAGGTGATCCTATTTCAACTATTAGCAACTCATCCATGTCCTGATAATATTTGAACAAATAAATTAGAGAGGCTCTTGTTAAATTAAGCTATAGGGCTATGCTAGGGAGTCCTTTCTATAAGAATCACAGTTGAACAACTTCTCCTGTCCTTTGGGGTTTACCCACACAAAATCAATAAGAGGGGATCCTTGATAATCAAGTTTTTTGTCTGTTTTTATCATAAAATAAAGTAAGAGCTAATATGATACCTGAATTGGTATATGAGATACTTAGAGGAAGAACTCTTATTAAATAGAGCAAATAACATATGTCACTATAATGTATAAGCATGACATAACAGAAGATGTCCAGAAAAGAGAATAAATCTGCGAATGCAGAACAATATAATAACACAAGGCAACCATTTAAGCAAAGACTAAGATTTTACCTTTGACGGACCCCACCGCCCATTTCCGCATCGGTGTTATTCACATGAAGAGCTGAGATTTTTCGACCTGACAAAGGAACCGATAACAATGGCTGAGGAGTTAGGGAGTTCACATCCCACAAGGATATGGTTTCTGCTTCAGCAATAGCCACTTTCCCCCTGCTTCTCCATTGCAAAGGGCTTGAATAATCCATTGATGACACAGGCTTCTGCGAATCCCATTTCATGATGTGCTCACCATCACGAATGTCATAAATTCTGACATTTCTCTGTCCGCTAGCAGTTGAAACAATAAGAGGTCCAGAGGGTTTATACCACCATTGTTGAGCTTCTGGGGCCAAAATATTTGACAAAACATTTCTTCTGTGCCCCATATTATTAGGTAAGGGGCCAAGAACTGTTCTTGAAGTCGTTGGTCCATTTACATCCTCAATGTGGAAAGCTTGCACATCTTTAGTATAAAAATCCCATGAGCAGAAACCTGAATCCATGGTATTCCCAGCAGATGCAGCCACAACATACCTTCCCGAGCAACCATCAGCACTAGGTGCACGGATTATCCAACAGTCTCTCCATAGATTGGGTGAGACTCCAGCAGGGGGCTTGTATTCAGTCTTCTCCTGAAATTATTAAAATTGTCAGTGAACAAATTAATTCTCAAATGCAGCAGTCAGTTAATCTGTGTATGTCTGCCCATGTACGCATGATCTAGAATAAGGACAAGCTAAAATGCATGGATATGTTAATTTGTGATGAGTCTCCGTAATTTATATGTATAAAATATGATAATGCTTGAATACGCTTAAAATATTTATTCCATACGCTATTTAGCGTATTGGCTTTAAAAAGAAAAGACAAATAAATAAACTGGATAACCAAAACTCAAATCCTCCAATCAAGCATTAAGAGAACTGAAAAGTATAGTTAGCAATGAAAAAACACTTACAAAAGATACATCGAACTCATTCAACAGCTAAAAATGCAACCAAAAATCCCTAGGCCTTGAGAGAATGCAACTATAACAGTAATATAATGGGTGGCTTACTCTAAGATATAGACTATAGTAAATTCATTTGCCGTATTTATCAATGATCAGATGAATGTCTATCATACAATGAAAATCCAACTTAAAGACACACGTATTAAAGCGAGTGGGTGCACCATTACATACCTCGCAATTAGCAATATCATAAAATGAACATGAACTATCGTCGTGAGCAAGAAGAACTGCCTCTCCCTCGGACACAAACCATCCACCTGTTGAATTTTTGCATCCTATTTCATTGAGCTGGTGTATGCAAGCATCTTCTACCTCCTCACATGTTATAATTAACGGTTTGTTCTCTTGATCATCAAACTCATCAAGTGTTTCATCAGCTGTTAGAAAGAGCTCGGCAGCATCCCTTCCGTCGACTACATTTGAGCATTCTTGTGTAGTAGAGGATGTAGCAGCAGCACTGTCCACTTCTTGAACTTCAGAGAAAACTATGTCACCATGACCATTCCTCATTGTAACCTCATTTTGTTTCTTATCAAGAGAAGAAGTAAACTCTAACGGATCTGTTGGGCCCCGTGGTTCATCTTCAATCTTTAGTTCACAACTGGATTCTAAAACAAGGGGTTCATGGATTGAAGTGCTACCCAATGACACCTTTGACGATGTTCGATTTCTGAGCAACTTATGATGTGGAAAAAATCTTGCTTCTAGTTCTTCACTATTCAGCCCTTTAACTGAATTTGTCACATTCTCTCGTTCCTTAACCTGAGTCTTCTGAGATTCCTGATCACCATCCACAGCACTTTTCAAGGATTTCACACCATCTGAATCACCAACAACATTACCTACCACCTTCTCTATCCCAGAAATCTTTTCTTGTATATCTGAAAGTATCACCTTCGACGCATCTGGATTATTCATGTCCAGCATCTCCTTAGTCCTCTTAATATCAGATGCAATTCTCTTAACCTTCCCTTCCAAAAAAGCAAGCTTCTCATGAAGCCTGCTCGGGTATTTATTCTCAGTCTTCACAACCCCATCACCGGACTTCAAAACAGAGCAAAATTCTTCTTTGGGTTCCTCCACAGCTCCAGGTATAGACTTATCACAACTCCTCCTAACATCACCATTGACACCGACCGCACTCGATCCCGATAACCTTGGGTTTAACTTTTTCCCACTCCCTCCAGTACCCAACTTCAATTCCTTGGAACTCTCATTCTTCAAACTCAAATTAACACCAACCTTTACATTCTCTTTGCCATCTCTAAAAACCCTAATTCCAATTTCACCCCCTTGAACACCCAAACCCCGAGAACCAGAACTCCTCAGATTCCTACTTACCAAACCCCTAAGCTCACTCCCAACGCTCTTTCCCGCTGAACCTTTCTCTCCAGAAACCCTAGAATCCCTCTCTTTCCGCATATCGTTAAAAACCCTAATACAATCAGAAGGGCTGGAGCTCCTACCTCTCGGAACGGAGGACGTGGACCTCCGGACGCGGCTCTCCCCATTGATGGCTGCTGAAGCTGACGTCTTGTCGATCCGAGCCGCCGTCTGGCGGATGGCCGGCTTCTGTGTCGCGGCCGGAACTCTGGTAGCGGAAGTGGATCTGGGGTTTTCTTTGCCGGAAGACGATCTCTTGAGTGCTGGCTCCGTGGGGTTCTTGAGTGAGGCTGGAGTGAGGGATTTTGAGGGTCTGGTGGTAGCGGCGGCAACCTTGACGCCGGCGCCGGCGCAGTCTTTTAGCCGGCGAACAGGCGGAGCAGACATAATTGGGAAGTGAAGTAAATGTGATTGGATTTCAGACAGAGTGTGTAGTGTGTAGAGAGAGAGGAAAGTGATTTGACTGAGACTGAGTGAGTGTAATACATTAAAGGCTGGGCTGGGATGGGCCGTGTGGTTGGGCGGGAATTGCATTTAATTTTGAATTTTGAAAATCTTCTATTATTTCGATATTATGTTTATTTTGAGGTAAAATTACAGATGGCACCCCTCAACTATACACATTTTGCTTTGAGTACCCATGAACTATTTTTTGTTCATTCCACTAGTTAACTTAGACGGGAAAATACTCTCTCTCATCATGTGTACTGCACATGACTTCAAAAAATTTGGAAATGTCAATTTTACCCT
>JAYMTF010005757.1:0-11132 GCA_036897485.1 Pelargonium nanum | reverse complement strand
CGTTTTGCCTAACATTTTTCGTAGGTTGCAAATGGGGGTCAAATCTGGTAGTGAATGATCCTCTGTAACTCATACACACGGGGCGCAATCCCCCGCATGAAACGTTGCTCCAGGTCAAGCAAAGCCTCTCGAGCGGTGTCAACTTGTGAGGCGGTTGCTTAAAGCTCTGGAGAAAGAGCATTGGTCAGCCATGTCTTGACCAATGCATCACATTGCATCCAAGTAGAATAATCGGCTGAATCTTCAACCGGTTGCGTCATGCATCCATCAATAAATCCCGCTTTATTTTTGCAATAGAGAGCTGTGAGGAAGGTGCGCTTCCAAACGAAATAATTTGTGCCTTCCACATGTAATGGATGGGTCACGAAGGTGAGGCCGAGGTTGTCCGTTGGGTGCAAAAAGAATGGCGACTTGGTATCGGTAACAATGGATGAGGTTGTTTTTTGTGATAAAGGACGTATTGTCAGTCATGATTGCACGACCTTCCCTTATTGATGAATCGAAATCACCACATATGTTGTGATACCATGTAAAATGGTGTTAATCAACTGATTTATTATTGAGCACAAAGACTTCTTTATGTAGAGATTACAAAGAGTCTAAAACGAGAAAAAATATTACAATAATTGTATATCACGATTCTAGGAAATCATCAAGTCAACACCATACAATTTTTAGGAAATTAGCTAAAGTTGCGTATTTTGTCAATAAAATCTCATTAATCAATGTATCAAAACACATACATGAAATAAAATAAACAAAAAAAGAATGAAACTAAACACGATTTGTCTCAAGTTCATTCAACTAAACAAGTTTGGAAATTAACAAAAACAAAAATGAACATGCAAGTACATATTTGAAACAATACAAACATAACATAAAAATAGGGACAATTGCATATAGTTATATGGAACGTTTTGTGTTTTGCACATAGCTACGATGACATTAGATCGTTTCAACCAGCTACAAAATGTTACTCTAAATTGCACCGTTACAAATGGTGTTAAGTATTTTTGAATTTTTTTTCTTAAAATTTCTAAAATCGCTCAAATTTTTTAAAAAATTACGCGACTTACAAAAAAGACGTTCTAATTTATTTTTTTGAGGTTTTTTTGTTTTTAAATTATTTCGGATTATTTTTAAAAACGTGTGTTTATCAACGAAATTTTAATAAATAAACAAATTTCAAAACTTTTGCGATAGATACAAAATGCATTCTTGGAATTTTCAGGGGATGTTTTGGAATTTTTACTATACAATTTTATTATTTTTAAAAACGACGCCAAAGTTTTTATATATTTTTTTCATAAATGATTAAATCCCAAGTTGGTCCCTGTACTATCAAAAGTAGGCCAAATTAGTACATTTGCTTTAAAATGGACGGAGTTATTCCCTGTACTATCTAAAATTGAACCGCGTCAATCCCTCCCCGTTACATTCCGTCTCATTCTTTGTTAAGTCGTGTTGATTTGACTTTATTTAAAAATTTAATATATTTTTTTAAATTTGAAATTAATCATAGTCTGCAAAAAAAGAAAAAAAAAATAAAAAAAATAAAAAACCTTACCTGGTGCCCACTAAGCCTGCACTTCTCCTCCTCACGTGGATGGAAATGACATTGTTTCCTCTTTCGTCTTCCATCGTCTTCTCTTCCACATCCATAAATAGTGGTTGAGCTTTGTTAGTTGCAATTGATTTGTTTGTGTTGGAGTTAGGTATAATCTGTTATCATGAATGAAAAAAAATTTAAATTTGTGTTTCAAATTTTTTGCTTCAGATATTGTGTGTGAGCTCAAATTTGTGGATCACTCAATGAAAATGATATGATCAACCTGTAACAATGGCTAAACTGAAACAAAAGTCTCATTTTTGTAAACCTCAACAGAAAGAAATGATAGTTTATAACCACAACCTCTACTAATGACCATCAAACCTCTGCCACATATGAAAACCTCAACAATAATCATAATCACCAACAAACCATGTTCAAGAATACATCTAAAATTTAGTCTTAACAAACCATGTCCAACAATACATCCAAAAAACCATAAACGATACTTCAAACAAACCAACTTACTTAAACAACATCATTCATTACATTCCACGAGCATCCAACATCCAACATACATCTTAACAAAAAGTTACATTTAAAATTGATGGCAGTCATGTTCAACAAAAAACATAAAGGCTCATAACTATAGTGCAATGTACAAAAAGAAAACCCAACAACATGTTTTAAATGTTTGATCTAATCATTCCTTTGTCCCCTTCCCCTCTGTCCTCTTGTAGTCATTCTTCATCCGCCCATTTCCCTAGTCCTTCCCCTTCCCCTTGTAGGCATTGCTCCACCATTTTTCAGATCATAATTAGTATAGTTTTTTAAGTTTAAAAAATATTGAAAAGAGCAATTAACCACCATACTCACACTGATAGCTTGCTCTCTAGTTTCTGAGTTAATGTAAACCCCAAAACCTATGGGAGGCCTTGCTGCTTGTGGTCCTCTTCTACCATGTTCTTGATTTCTTGGAACTATTTCCTCTTGTTGAGTTGGTGGAGGTTGTGAAGGTCCAGGTGCAAGTAAACACTGAGGTTGTGATGGCTGTGTAGGCTTATTATCTTCCACCTACAAAAATGTGTGAAGCATTACACATTTTAGATAGTGACATCTACTCAATAATAAACCAGATCAAGAAATGAAAACATACCTTATCTTGACAAGTTCTTTTGAAGTGATCAGGCTTATTGCAAACTGAGCAAAACATCCTTCTTCCACGCCTTGGAAGATGTGTTGCACCTCCTTGCAGTTGTGTTTTCCCCTTCTTCCAACCTTTTTTTTATTGAGCTTTGGTCTTCCAGGCATACATCTATCAAGTGGTGGCAACAAGGTGGGTTTAGGTGTATTTGGCCACTCACCTGGACCTCTACAGGTTCCATCATGAATGAGTAGGCCTTGAGATAGGTTGGCAGCTTGTACCAATCTGAAATATAGTCTTCCATTTTCCCACCTTTAAGTATAATACAAGCACATCCATGCACGCAAGGATACCCCTTCAATTGCCATCTTCGACAAGTGCAAAAATGTTCGCTCAAATACACCACAAAATTGTGGTCTTTAAGTTGCACTTCATATCCATCTATTTCTTTTGTTATCAAGGAACAATCATGACATTTCTTCCTAAGAACAACTATTTCTTTTGTTATTTGAGGTGCATATACTTCTTTCCACTTGTTCACTGTATCCCTTTTCTCAACCATTTTATTCACTACATACAATCTAGCTCCTCCAACATACTAATGATGGGCAAACTTCTAGCTTCAATTATACTACATTGAAAGTCTCCCACATGTTATTTTCTACTCTATCGCACTTCGTCTCTTTATTAAACAAGACCTTACACCAAAATTTGGGGTGTAGAGTCTCTTTCATCTTGACAAAGCCTATAGGACTCAATTCTGCCATTCTACTCAGATACATCCACATCTTACATTCAGAACTTGACTTGGCAGCAGCCCAATACTGCCTCCTCAACTCTTTCCCTTTGAAGGGCTTCCTCCAATTGGCATACAAATGTCTCACACACATCCTTTGTTCGGCATTGGGCAAGTAGTATTGCACAACATGAACAAGTCCCTGCAAGCATTGACATTAGTAGACTAACATGCTTATGTGATGATACTTTGACAACTTAAAATGTTCAAGTAATAATGATAACATACCTTTTGTCTGTCTGAAACTATGACCCAACCTTGTCCATCTCTCAATCCCAAGTCATTGGTTAGAAGATTAATAAACCAATTCCATGAGGATAGTGATTCCCTCTTCACCACTGCCCAAGTAATTGGGTAAATTTGATTATTACCATTCCTACCAATAGCAGTATTTCACCCTTGATTAGTCCTTTCAAAAAGCAACCATCTAGACCAATCACTCTTCTACTCCCTCTTGAAATGAACCCTCTTTTACATGCTTCAAAACAGATGTAAATCCTCTTGAAATGAGGTGCATCTCCAAGGTTTTGAATGAAATTTTGAAGTTCAACAATACTATCAGGGTTGGACCTTTTCAGTTCTTCCACACACCTATTTAAATCTTTGAATTCCTCAAAGTACTTTGCTGCCATTTCTTTATGTAAAATTGTCTTTGTTTTCCTACATTGTACTAAGTTAACCTTCAGGTTCAACTATGTCCAAATCAAGATCTTCATGGACTTAGCCTTAATGAGAGGACATTTTAGCAATAATATCCTTCAGTTGTTATCCAATTTTTTTCGATGTCAGCCTTGTAACTTTCTCCAACTCATGGCACTCATGCTGATCAACTAGTGACTTCACAACATATTTTCCAAGTTCTCTTTCCAAGAACACCAAATCCTCCAAGGGCAATCATTAGCTTTGCACTTGACACATACCCTCTTCTAGTAATTCTTCTTAAATTTTACCTCCCTCCCGAACTGAATACAATACCTATATACAGCTTCAATAAAGTATTGCTTTTGCAAGAATTGTTGCCTTAGGAAAAAACTGACAAAAGGAAAGGCAGGGTTGTATTCATATGCCTTAACATCCTTACTCCTAACTGTACTTTCAGCAGTATGCACTGAAACATCACAATCAGAGTCATAATAAACAAATTTCATTCTAGTCCTCCTTCTATACTCATATCTCTCTTCCTCATGGCATGCATTATCATTAAGGGCATGTCCATCTACTCCAGCACCATCACCATGAGGACCATGTACTCCAGGTCCATCAACAAAAGGCCCATCAGCACCAGGTGCTTCCTCTTCAGCATCCTCCATCACTTGATCAGCAGTAGGGTCACCAGCATGCTAACCAACATCTACATTTTCATCTTCATTTTGTGACACATATTTCTTCCCTCTACACAACTCATTGTACCTAATTAAAGACGTGTTTCCTTGCTTCACGATACTCTTCATATGATTCCACACTAGCGGCATGGCCATCTACAGCTTCATTATCATACTTAGTACTCGAAACATCAGCTTCTTCTTGCTGTCCATGTACTTCATCTTCACTTTCTTCTCCAGCATAATGAAACCTCATACTCACTAATGTAGGATCACTCATTTTATCTGTTATGCATGTGACAATCAACACAACAATATAAGATGAACACAACCAAAATACTTGCAACATGTGGAATGAGTGCAAGTGCATATGTGATACAGTGATTTGTGCAATTTGTAGTCCAAATCTACTAGGCAAAAAATAATTTCAAAAAAAAAAAAAATAGAGGTGGTTCCTTCATCCACTCTCTATCTGCTTATTTAAAAAAATCCCAAGACAAAAATCATTGCTTTCATCAATATGTGGATTTTTTTTTTACCTTTTAGTTATTTTAATTGTTTATCGAAGTACAGTAAATAGTCTTCTTCTTTCTGCTTCAAAATTAAGTTAAAAGTTTACTCTCTGCAAGGAGCCTAGAGAGAATAGAGCTCTCCATCCTCATCATCATCACCTTGACTTTGCATGTCACAGTAATTGCATGCTACAGTAGCAGTTCATCTTCTTCCCCTTTTATCAAATCTTTCAATCATTATCCCTACCCTACTGCAACAAGCAAATCTATAACCATGAAGTTAACAGCCTACAACTCATCGCAGAACTTCTTTGTCGCGCTGACTTATGTTATTACACCCCAATCTCCACCAGTTAGGTAGATAGCTTCCCCATCAACGACGTCTTTTCAATTTTAATTAGGCTTTAGACTCTTAAATGGACTAACATAACCGTACTATTTCCATCTCAACCCCTATCTTCTCTTTATACCATCTCCTTCCTCTCTGTTGCTTTCTCTTTGTCTCTGTCTTAGTACTCCCTTCTCAATAGCTAGATCTGCTGATTAGTACCAGTAAGTTGTTCATCCAGTACGCTCTTTGGCCGGAACTCTTATAGTTTTTGCCAGCTTCCATCCCTTTTCTTCATTCCCTCTTCATCTGGTCCCCACTTTTCTTGTCCCTAACAATATTCTCCTTGTCCTTTTCCTTTTTTATTCCCACCAAATCTACCTTTCCTTAGAAAAATCCAAAGTGTGGTCCCTAACCCCAAATCCTTTCTTCACAATGGATTCCTTTATATCCAGAAAAAGATGGGAACTTTCTTTCCTCCAATCATTTCTTAAATCTGCAGTGCTCCATGTTGCTGTCCGTGTTGACAAAAGAAACTTTTCCTGCTCTTTATTAAACTCCATGTTGTAGGGCCTTTGGAAGCGTTCCCAGCCTTTCGAGGTCCAGAGTAAAGAAGACAAGAAATTCATGTTGGTTTTCTCTAACCCTCAAGATGTTGCTGCCATTCTGGAGAGCGGACCATGGTGCGTGGCTGGTGCTCTCCTCGTAGTTGGAACTTTCAACCTGTACGCTTCACTGAAAAACATGGGGTCCCCCATATCGCCAGTTTGGATCCAAATGCATGGATTCCCCTTTGCTATGGCACACCCTAATTTTGCTGAATATATTAGACAACTGATTGAACCAGTGCTAGAAGTGGATAAGAGGAACGACAAGGAAGGTGGAGATTCCAGAGAGTCAGAGTCAGACTAAATTTTGAAGACCCCATTATTCCAGGATGCTACCTTAAGTTGGAAAATAGGGGGAGGGTGTGGATTCAGTTTAAATATGAGAGAATGTTCAAGATCTGCATAAAATGTGGCATGGTAGGTCACTCGGCTTATGCATGCAAGATTGGCATTCACACTGCTGAAGTTCGCATAGCTAGAAGGGTGAGTCTGATGATGTCTGGAGTAGAGCAACCGAATGTCTTTTTTGAACCAACAGTAAGGATGTTCTCCCTTGAGATGAGAGCTTCCCCAAATACAAGAAAGAGCAGAAACTCAACCATCAACACCACTGAGCCCCCCATGCATGCGCAATTCCAAATGCCACCCCCTGAGCTTGAAGGATCCTCCATTCTCTTTGATGATGGAGTTGGAGGAGATCCTTGGGATGGTGGATTTTCAAACAGTGTGATCAATCTGGGAATAATATGGTGGGAGTGGAGTATGGAGATGGAGTTAATATTGGTGCCAATACAGAAAGAGGAGTAAATGCTGAAGGAGGAGTTAATGCTGGTATCAATGCAATGACCAACTTGCAGCATCAAGAAGTTCATGGTGATAACTTCACTCAGCTGGGTTTCTCAGACCCTGTTTTCGAAGCCATTCGTGCCAACTCGGTTAGACTAATTTCGACTCAGGGAACCGTAGGGCCCACCATTGTATCACAACTGCAGCTGCTCTATTAGGCTTGCCACCTGGTTTCCATGCCGAAACCAACCTTCTTCAGATGGGACTCCATCACTCGGGCCCATCAGCTGCTAGGGGGCATGAGGGCCCACAGAAAATTCTTACATTGGAAGACTTCTTAGTTATGGAGGCGGGGGCTGTCTATGAAATGGAGAGAATGATGAAAGCCCAGAATGATCAGGCCTAGGCCCAAGTGGACTTTGATCTCAATAGACCATCTGGTCTCTTGCCCCAAATAGTTGAAGACAACAATGGGATGATATGTATCACCCCATCTGCAGGAAGAGGCGGTCGCCATCTCCAAGAGGGAGAAGAGGAAAATTTTGCAAATCGTACTAGAAGAGCTGGAAAAGAACCGATCATAGTAGTGTCTTCAGAATCTGAGGAGGAGTCAGTCAACCAACTATCAGGAGGAGAAATATGCGATTTTCAGATCTGCACCCCCCACAATGAAGGTACTTATAGTGACCAAATCAGTCAGGAAAGTCAATACCTCTTGGGCAATGGAACCAAAACCGCACTATTAGAGACCAGAGCTCAGGCTCGCCTGACAGCCCGCGAAGCAGTTTGGAGGAAGGAGGGGTGGTGTTCTTGTCAGAAACTAGAAGAAGAGAAAAGCCATATCCAAGAATTGTGATTGGAAGAAACCCAGGAAGAAACATTGATCATAGCAGGAACAGAATGGATGGATCGATGAATCAACAGATGGAGGAATTTGAGAGGTACCTACAGCAAGAAGTAAGGTGGGAGGTAATAAAAAAGGTGGCTTGGAGATCAGAGTCAACACCTGCTCTTCCTGTGTGGGTGTCCCAGTTCGAAGGAGGAGATGAAGACCTAGGGGGTTCCAGGAAGAGGGCAGCATCAGAGCCATGTGATACTGGAGCTAAGAAAAAAGCTCGCTCATCTGACATCTCGGAATTGGAGGTACCAGTCATTTCATATGATTTAAATATTGAGAATAATTTCATGAAATATGGAAGCCCTACTGCAATTTATGCTATTCAGAGTCGTTTACTTTTTGAAAGTTTAAAATTTGTAGAGTTTGAGGGATTGCATATCTCTAGTCCAGGTTCTGGTGTGGCTGTCCCAAATCAGTCCACCAGGGAGCCATGATAGTACTCAGTTGGAACTGTAGAAGTTTGGGTCTGCCTCTACATGTTCGGTTCTTAAAAGATCTAATCAGAAAGACAAACCCTGATATAGTCGTCCTTTGTGAATCCAAATTAAAAGTGGAGCAAGTGAATATTAAATTGTCAGGCCTAAAGTTTGGAAAGTCTTGGGGTGTAGATAGTATTAGAGCCAGTGGAGAGGTATGGATGGGGGCGAGATCCAAGATAAATATTGAGGTGTTAAGTTTAAGCCCTCACCTAATTTTAACTCAGTTATCACTGCCATCAGGGAAGAAATGGAGGTTAGGAGGAGTCTATGGACATCCTCAATTAGGGAAAAGAGAGTATGTTTAGAAAGAAATCTCAAACCAAATCAGATCCCTCCTTATTTTCCCTTATGCCTAATTGGAGACTTGAACCAAGTCTTTAGACTAGGAGACAAGACAGGAAAGAAAGCCTCATCTCTTGCAGGATCTAAACCCTTTAAGCTTTTCCTTGAAGAAAATTATCTTTTAGAACTTCATAGATAAGGCCCTCAATATTCTGGTTTAATAAGAGGTCCAATGGGGAAGAAGTTTTTGAGATCCTTGATAGAAGCTTTGCCAACCAGAAATGGCTATCCTTGTTCCCTCACGTTGCCCTGGTTTCAGGCCCAATATCTGTGTCAGATCATAGACATTTAATTCTGGACATCAACCCTCAACCTAGAAGAAAAAAATGGTTCCATTTTGAGAGCATGTGGACCCTTCACCCCAAATGTAGAAAATCAATTCAATCTACATGGGGGGGATAGGAACAAAGTGCTGGATTTGAGGGACATCCATATTAAGCTAGATGATGTAGCAAAGGAGTTAATAAGATGGAAAAATGCTGCCTTCCCCAATTTTAGAGCTAGGAAAGATTTTATTTTAAATGAAATCCACCTAGCTCAAGGAAAATGCAGCACGCTGAACCCTATTGAAGCGGACATTGAAAAACTCTTAAAATTACAAGAAGATCTTGAAAACACTTTAGATATGGAGAAAGAATATTGGAAGCAGAGAGGTAAAGTTAAATTCTTAAGCCAAGGGGATAGGAACTCTAAATTCTTTCATGTGATGGCTTCAAGAAGATTTTCTAACAACAAAATCAGAGCTTTTAAGATAAATAACTAGGGATGGGTGTATGATAATGAAAGCATTATGAAGGAAGCAGTTAAATATTTTAGAGGCCTATTCAGTCCCCCGTTACAAGAGACAAATGATAGAATCTAAGCAATGGAATTCTTCCATACGTCTATATCTAGAAAGTTGCTAGATCAGGAGATTGAGTACTTTCAGCAAACTTTTACAAAGGAAGACGTTAGAGCAGCAATTTTTAGCATGGGCAGCAACAAAGCTCCTGGACCTGATGGGTTCCCTGCTATTTTCTACCAAAAGTTTTGGGACATAATAGAAGATCAAGCTGCCTTTGTAGTGCTAGATGTGGTAAATGGGGGGAATATTCCTTGTAATATTAACTGAACTTCCATAATAATGATCCCTATAAATGATTTCCCGAGTACCCGTAAAGACTATAGACCAATTAGCCTATGCAATGTGTTATATAAGATTGTGTCTAAGGTCTTAGTGAGAAGACTCAAAAAAGTGATTGGAAGCTTAGTCTCTCCTTGCCAGAATGGTTTTGTTCCAGGAAGAAGAATCCAAGACAATATCATATTAGCTTATGAGATAATTCATTCAATTAAAAGGGGGGGAAAAGGGAGAGCCTATAAGGCAGGGTTAAAAATGGATGTGAGCAAAGCTTATGACAAAGTAAGATAGGATTTTCTGATAGGTACTATGAGAGCCCAAAGATTCCCAGAAAGATGGGTTAATATTATCCATGAATGTGTGACTTCGGTCTCTTACACTGTTCTTATAAATGGAGAGAGGAGCAATTGGTTCACGCCAAGGCAGGGACTAAGGCAAGAAGGTCCCTTATCTCCATACTTATTCCTCTTGTGCGCAGAAAACCTCTCTTCAATTTTTCAACTAGATTTGGACTCCAACTCAATCCCTGTGTTACCCTTGGCCAGAGGAGGGATCAAGATCAACCATTTATTGTTTGCTGACGACCTACTTATTTTCTTTAAGTCATCTTTACAATCGGTTAATCAGTTGAGAAATCAATTGAAGGAGTATGAATTAGCTTCAGGCCAGAGCATGAATTTGAGTAAGTCAGAATGGTTCTTTAGTCCTAATACACCTAGAACTTTCAAAAGAATGTTTAGAGGTATTTTACCAATGAGCCAAACCCTAATTAAGACCTGGTAAGTGCTTAGGAATCCCAAACCTGGATACCACAACTAGAAAATAGTTCTTTGATCTCTTGAAGGATAAAGTGGAGAAAGCTTTAGCTTTCTTGAAAATGAATCTTCTCTCCTAGGCTGGAAGATTAGTCTTTATCAAATCAACCCTTAGCTCCTTACCCTTATACATTATGAATCTATTTAAGCTCCCATTATACCTCACAAAATGGATGACCAATTTTATTACGAGATTTTGGTGAGGTAAGGACCCATTATACCTCCAATTATACACTGGGTGAGTAACGACAAGCTAAACTTACCAAAAGGGAAAGGAGGGTTGGGGATTAGAGATATGGGGAAATTCAATGAAAGCATACTAGCAAGCCAGTTTTGGAGGATTGCTAAAGATAAGGACACTTTGGTTCATGATAACTCGCATTTAGTGCTAGTTATTCGACCCTAAATCATGTTGTATTTGTCCTCATCTGCT
>JAYMTF010005756.1:0-11132 GCA_036897485.1 Pelargonium nanum | reverse complement strand
TATTATAAAGAATTTTTTTCTAAAAATGAAGACATATGAATTTGTAGAAACAGAGAGATATCTAAGCTTTAAATGATCATTATTATAACTTAAGTGAAGCCAATTTATTCCTATACTTTTATTTATTTTTATTTTTATTTTCTTGAAATCTCCGTATGATTAGAGGTAGTTTTTAAGTTTGATAGGGCTCTCTGAAATTAATATAAGAACGTCGGCTCAGCGTTTAAAGTTTGAATGTTGTTTGAGCGTAAATTCCAAAGAATGGAAGCAATATATTAAAATGGAAAAAGCGATTTAATCTAAGAGAATATACACTTACGGTCCATCCATCTTGATTTGTTCTAAGAAAATTAGTTAACAACGAAATTGAAATTGAAAATTATAATTTATCTTCAACGACTATCAAATTAACAGGAGATGTTTATATTAAATAAAATAGGTGATGCTGCATGAATCATTTGTTAGGCTGCTGGATCTAACTTTGAAATATAATTAAGGTGGACGTGGACGATTTATGTTCAATCATGCCATAATTGTGAACTTAATCTCATAATAAACTAGCTATATATGGTCGTCATTAAAGATGTGTGTTCTTTTTAATTTACATCTCAATTAATTATCCCATTATTTTACCAGCAGATTATAAATGTTCACATTGGGGAGTTAGGTATAGTAATAAAACACATAATACAATGAACCATCATCAATCATGTCATGCCCAATTAATTTTCAATATTTTTTTACTTATTCATGATAAGAGATCATGTTCATTGTGTTTGTTAAATTTGAAGTTAGGTATCTCTAGGGTTCAACCTATAGTTTCTGCCAGATTTGTAGTTGCCTTTAACAAAACTGAAAATCAAAAACCTGTACAATCATCAGCTCAGATTCAAGAGTCATTAATGATTGTTTTACAATTTTCCACAAATACTTAGATTTGTAATGTGTGGCTAATAAGAAAAATCAAATCAAGGCATTAAGATTTTTTTTTTAAATGTTTTTTTTTTTTTGGTTAGTTGAGCTATACACAATATGGGATAGTTCTCTCTTTTAAACCCCAATAACTTACCTCATACTGTTAACAGAGAAATTCGAATCTGAAGCGCTTAAACCACTTGACCCAAATAAAATCAGTAAACAATTATGGTACGAGTCAAGCTACTACAACTATTTCCTCACTTTGGGGGATCAGCTCACTTGCTTGTACACTTTCATCCTTTTGTTTTATTTTATTATTCTAACTTGTAAATTTTTTCCTCAAAATAATTATTCATTTTCTAAAATAAGTTTATAAAAATACTTGTAAAGCAATCGCATTTAATGATGCCAACAATATTTATTTTTTGCAGACTGATTGACACACACGAGGTGGAACATGTGTTTTCACATGTGAGATTGTGACATCTGATTTAATTGTTCGGTTTTACTTTATGTTTTCAGCATGTGTTTTTAAATATAAGATTGTGACATCAAGTTTAACTGTTCGGTTTTACTTTATGTTTTGAGCGATTATATGTTTTAAACATGTGAATGCGACGTGTCCAATAATTAAATGCATTTATTTATAGTTAGCAAATTTTCTTTTAGCAAAATTGAGGTACGAAACTTGAAGTGTGTGGTATGTGCCATTCCTGTTAGGTAATAAGTTTGTTGATAGTAACTCTGAAAATGAAAACATGATCTCCAATATAACCAACTATTATTGTCCACTCTTGCTTCACCAACCAAAACAAATGACCGAAACAACCTCCACCACAGCATTGTTTTCAAGAATATGCATTAAAGCTTTCTGTAATTTCAGCTGCCAAAAGCTTGTTCCTTAAATGTTCCTTCGATGTAAACAAGGTAGACATTGTTGGTTACATCTCTATATAAACATCATATATTGAAACCATCCGTAGGTTCAAGAACTTGCCATGTTTTCAATTACTTGTATACAATGATCTAACTAGTTTTTCTTAAAGCAGTGTGCATAAGGATACGAGCCCGAACAAATCAATCATGCCATACACTGCGATGCCCATCCCGACCTCTCCTGTCACGAAAGGAACAGCAAATAGTTTCTCGAAAGAACACAATGGTCTTAGCCGCTCGCATTCTGGTAAGGACTTGTGCAGCAAGGCCTGGATGCGGAGGTCACATTCAGACAACCACCTTTGCTACTCCATCAACCGAGCACGAGCATCCTCAACAGAACCGAAGCTCAAAAACAGCCCGTCCACTGCCATCTTCCCGTTCCAATTGTCCACTTCAATCATCCCCGACTCTGTGAAATCGTTTCTGTTTAATCCCGAAACGAGCAAGGACATGGATGTATCGGAGAAGGAGGGCACGAGTGACATCGAGGATCACGAGGAAACAAAGAGGGATAATTGGTTGGAGAATGTGTTGGAAATCAGGAGTCTTTGGAGGAACAAGCAACTAAGAGATGATGTTGATGATCATGGAGATGAAAGTAGCAATAGTGATTGTAATTGTGATGAAGATGAGGGTGGTTGTGAGGTGTGTTATGGCTCTGAAGATGAGGGCGGAGAGAAGAGATATGATCGGGAATCGTTCTCGAAATTGCTGGTTCAAGTAGCTTGGTCGGATACGAAGCTGTATTCCAAGCTCGCCTTCTTGTGCAACATTGCATATAAGATCCCACAGATCAAGGTACAAACATTTTCCCTTTGTGCCTTCATATTCTTGGCAGCTAATTAACATGATATACTTGTAATATTTGTAGGCTGATGATTTGAGAAGATACTACGGGTTACGGTTTGTGACATCTTCTTTGGAGAAGAAAGCAGAGGCGGAGGCTTTGAAAGCAAAACTTGACGAGGACTCTGTTCGTGTGCCAGTCGATGCCTCATCTATGGGTGATGAATCCAACTCGGAGAAACAGAAGGAGTTGAAGCAGAAACGATCAAGTACTCGCCCATATATTGCATATGAAATCGCTGCTTCAGCTGCATCTTATGTCCAGTCCCGGGCAAAGGACTTCTTGTCCCGTGGTTGCGAGTCAGAGCAAGAAGGCAATATTGATGGAAATGGAGAGCAGGGAAGAGAGGAGGGAGAGAACCCGAGCCGGATGTATACATCAGAGGCGGCTGCGTATATGGCAGCATCAACAATGACAGCAGTTGTTGCAGCTGGAGAGGAGGAAAAGCAGAAAGCAGCAAGGGACCTTCAATCGCTCCATTCCTCGCCCTGCGAATGGTTTATTTGCGATGACACGAGCACATACACTCGTTGCTTCGTTATCCAGGTACCTCCTTCCCAAACCCTTGAAATTACATTGAATCAAGAATGATTTAGTGGTTACATAACAGAGTATATGAGCTATAGAACAGGAAATTTTTGAAGTTTTTAACTAAAAGCTTCTGAGTTGCAGGGATCGGATTCAATGGCATCGTGGCAAGCAAATCTCCTATTTGAACCCATCGAATTTGAGGTAAGCGAAGAAAAAAGAGAGATTTCTTTACAGGGTCATTTTTCCAGAACTCGAACATATAATATATGCAATGTGTTGCAGGGGACGGATGTGCTCGTTCATAGGGGAATTTATGAAGCTGCCAAGGGAATATATGAGCAGTTCATGCCAGAGATCTTAGACCATCTAAACAGATATGGCGATCGCGCAAAACTTCAGTTCCCGGGTCATTCTCTCGGGGGTAGTCTAGCTCTTTTGGTGAATTTGATGCTACTGACGAGGAAGGTTGTGAAGCCCTCTAGTCTCCGGGCAGTGGTGACTTTTGGTTCACCATTTGTGTTCTGCGGAGGCCAAAGAATCCTCAGCGAGTTAGGATTGGATGAGAACCATGTTCATTGTGTGATGATGCACAGAGATATCGTCCCGAGAGCATTCTCCTGCAACTACCCTGACCATATTTCCATAGTCCTCAAGCGCATCAAGTCCTTCCGATCACATCCTTGTTTGACGAAAAATGTAAGCACCCTATAACTTACATATTAACTTCCTATTGTAGCTAGCTGTTTAGTAACTGAGTTTATAATGCTTATGCAGAAACTACTGTACTCTCCTATGGGGAAAATATTCATCCTACAACCCGATGAGATATCATCGCCGCCACATCCTTTACTTCCCTCGGGAAGTGCTCTGTATCTGCTGGGGAAGGCGCAATGTGGATCTCTAACAAGCGCTCTCAAAGAATTCCTGAATAATCCGCATCCTATAAACACTCTCAGCAATCCTGCTGCTTACGGTTCTGATGGTACAATCCTAAGAGATCACGACTCGAGCAACTATCTCAAGGCTGTGAATGGGGTTCTGAGGCAACACACAAAGACAGTTTTTCGGAAAGTGAGGAAGCAGAGGAACATGATGTGGCCTCTACTCGTATCGCCATCTCCACACTCATGGACCCACGAAAGAACTTTGGTCGATAGTAGCAGCAGATTAGCAAGTAAGGAGGTGATGTCGGGCGTTTAAGGTTTCTCCCTAGATTGATTAAATTGTGTCCATACACAGAAACATTCAGTTTGTTTGTTTGTTTGTTTTTACATTTGAAATGCTGTTGTACATCTTATGTTCCATCCAAATCTTTGGAAGTTGGTAGTGACATGATGTATGAATTCAGAATAAGGTGGATGATACCTCTTGTATATGATCAATGATATAGTAAAAACCTGTTTTCTATTTTAAAATGAGGGTCTATTTTTCCATTTTTTTGTGTAAAAACTAAGGATAAGATTTTTCACCTTATACTTACATATGATGTTTGTCTTATATTCAAAGTTGAGACATTATTTGCTGATGTAATTGTTCCAGTGTTTACCTAGTATAGCAGACTCAGAATACATATGATCAATGCTTACTAACTAGCCGAATATTTAGTATTCATATTACACAAGATTCGACTAAGTTATTACTAAAATAGAATACCCAACGATATACACAAAGAAACATTGAAAACTCCTATCCTTTCATTTTGGCCGTTTCTGCAATTCCAAATATCAATAATTCCAAGCACTCAACATGACAAAAACATAACATAACAACCTTCCATATATTCTAGACTCATCAATATTCTTTTGTTTGGTTCGGTTTAAAACTGGCAAAGTGGGGTTGACACAAACAGAGGAATAAACCACCGGTAGTCTTAATTTCAGGGTCCAAAACAAAATAATGAATTCCGGAAGATGGTGACAGTCCCACCGCACATAAATGTGAATGTCTTCTATTCATATGACAGGTACAGAAAATATATCCGAGGTTGCACTTGTGGGGTTCATAGTAGCTCAAGAAACAAAACTTTTTCCCCAGCAAATATGAAAGTAATGAAACAATGAAAGAGAGAGTGTTGTTCTCTGAACAAGTGAGGGAATACCGAATATGAGATAGTGATGGTAGTTTTCTCACAAGTACAAAGCTAGCTTTATCGCTATGTTACATATAATTTTACATCTTCAAGAAAATCGCATTAGAAATTAACTTCATTGCTAACCCAAAGAAACGAATGGAGCAAATCAACCGAGCATCACTTACCCTGTGCAATCTTTCTTTTGCGAATCTCATGAGCTGTATTGAACATGCCAAGCGTTGGCTGGTTGCATACAAAACATTTCTTGTTTTTGGCATGATGCTGTAGATAGAAAGAAAATATGTCAGGTCATAATTAAAGACAAGAAATGTGGCAAAGAATTACAATATTTAAATTTTCAAGCCAAAAATATCCAGAGCATAAGCATAAAAACATGAAGGCACTGTCAATAACTGTACCAAACATGAGCAAAACAAACACATGATATGCAAACAAATGAAAATTAAACATCTGAATGTTTGTTCATATCTATTCGAAGGTAAAACACATACTTGTAATTCAATATTGCCGATTGAAATAAATGGAATAGTTCAAAGAGAGCATTGGAATAAAAAAATCATATAATAGAGTGTGTTCCTAAAACTGCATTATATGAAATAAACCCACTTGAATATCTATGAAAAAGAACCTAATTATTTTCTGTTCTGCAATAACAGTTGAATAATCCTTTATACTACTTTACATAAATGATTGAATATTAAGCATCAACGAATTTGCATACTAGACTATAACAATCTCCCTGTTCCCTCTTTTTGGTTGTGTGGGGCAAGTGCAGGAAAAAGGCACTTTATGTTGTCTAAATGTTGAGTAGACATGGGGCTATAAGTTCTATACCTCATTGCTCGAATACTACATCCATTTGACATCATAAAGCATGCATTATATACCAAGCTGCTAGTACCTAGTATGGACACTTGAATTTTCTTTTTCTTCCTTGCTTTGATTTGAGGATAATTCCTTGTTGAAAAGAAGAATATTCAGAATTTAAATAGCCATCAATCTGTTTACGACATTTTAGACATGGAGCTATAATGACTGCTAGTAACTTGACTCTCTCCTCTTTTTTCCTCTTTAGCTTTAGTTGACGACATGTATTCTAGCCTATGTATAGATGCTCTTTTGTACAAGTGAATATATGCTCAAATATAGATAACTCATTGAGTTTAAAAATAATATCAGAACCTTAGAAAAAAACACAGGGAAATCTTTTCAGCAGTTTTCACTGTTGTCATTGGCTTTCATTGCCAAATCCTTCCAAACACAAACTATTGGAGTATGTCCACAGTTTCCTATTAAGTTGAGGTTGTCCAATTCATCGTAAAAAATGCAATTAGATCATATCTAATTCATACAAAAAATGTACAATAAGACCATATTCTAAAACCGCTGAAATCCAACTCTGGACTGTGTGGAGCTCCTGATGCTTGAGTGACTCAGTCAGGCAATGATTCAAATGATTAAAAAGCCCAAATCTTTCATTCTATTTCTTATTAGACTTATTGGGCTATAGATCTGGGAGCTTTTGATCATATGGAAAATGTCTCAATTATTTCACACTTAACTGTTCCAATCATGACAAGGTTTGATACACTAATCCAAAACTTAGCCCATTAAATTTGTTCTTCATGCACCCAAATATGCTTGTGATCTCGTCTGTCACTAAACTGCCTTAGGATTCTATCTGACATGTCACTTTTTCCCATTCACAATTTGTAGTTCAGGACTAGAGTTCAGGGAGGATGAATAACGATGCTGAGATGATAAATGGTCTACTATTTTGAAGATAGACTCCAGGGTGAAAAGGTCATGGTCTAAGTCGTATTAGTTCTATTTCTGCCCAGTATAAATTAATGATATGGCACTAATGGTTAGGACATCCTAGTTTTTCTTATCTTTAAAAACGGTTTCCTATGTTACTTCTAGGATTAAACTATTCAAACTTTTATTGTGAAAACTGAATTTTATCTAAAAAGTAAACCATTTATCCACCAAGACCTTTCCAAATTATTCATCGAGATGCTTGGGGTCCCTCAAGTAAGAAGTATCACTGTTGTTTCAGGGGAATGTTTTCTACTTTTCTTAATGAGTGAAAAATCTAAAGTTAGAAAGCTGGTTTGTAAATTTTATACAATGACTGATTTGCTTGTTGGCATTGGATTACTAATTTACAAAGCTGACGACTTTAATTGAATCCAACCTAAAGCTCAACCCTACTAGGGTGGAAGATGTAATTAACTAGGAAAAGTTTTATTGTTTAGTAGGAAGGTTAATATACACATCACATACCCATCCTCCTGTAGCATTAACTGTGAGTATGACAAGTCAGTTTACACACTGACAAAAATAGATTCACCTGGAAGGGGTCTGATGTTGAGAAAGCGAGATAATTACAAGTTGAAGATTATACCAATGGCTGATTAGGTAAAGAGTAATAGATTATCAACTTCAGGATATTGTACTTTTGTTGGAAAAACTTAGTTCCCTGGTGAAGTAAAAAGGCATATGTGGCACCACATAGTTGAACTGAGGCTTGGTTTAGAAATTAGAACTCTTGCACATGAGATTTGTCAGATGATGCAAATTAAGAAGTTACTACTACAGAATCTAAAACTTCAGCTACACTTCTTAAGAAAGTTTATTATGGCAACAGGGCTCTTATTTTCATTTGCTGATAACCCAATTTAATGTGATAGAACACATAGTAGACAGAATTTATCAAGAAAAACTGAAGTAGAAAGACAATTTATCAAGGAAAAACTTGAGAATGGTCCTATATGTGTTTCTTATGTTCTAAAAGCTAAAAATATAGATGATATTCTTACCAAAGGATTACCAAAGAAACAATTTGATCATTTACATAGCAATGTATGAAAGATATTTACAAGCCAGAGGGGGCAGCGTTGAAAAGGAGAAAATTAAAAAGATTATAGATCTTCATCATATTCAGACCTAGTGATATGTTCTCACCTGCCACATTATTGTAACTGATTGTATAGCTTGATTCTCTACTTTCTTTTTTCCTCTTTAGGTTTTGTTGACACCGTGTATTCTAGCCTTTACAAACTCTTTTTGTGCATATAATTATATCATGAAATATACATAACTCATTGAGTTTCAACATTCCTGCAATTTCTATGGCTTTGCATTTGAAAATTGAGATCAAGCTATAAGCTACAAGGAATGAGATCATTGAGAAGAGCATAAGCAGAAGAAGTCACACTTATTATGCAAAAGTATCTGTAAACACCATTTTGCTTTCAAAAGGTTCCATCTCTTCTCACCATGTAATAGTACCACAAGCCTAAGATATCAAGACAAGTTACTTTCACTTCCTAGATCTGTTTTTGATTCAACCTCCAATCAATGTACTCAAACCAAAATAAAAAAGAAAGAAAGATGATATACAGCTAACCCAATTTCCCCAAATCATGATGCAGTATAAAATTGAACACATGCCAATCAAGCCAATTTTCTAAGTTACCAAAACGATATCAAAATGTATAAATTTGGAAATCAAGAGACAGCAGGGGAGTGTACCTTTAAAGCACAATGCTCACAGAAGTAGTGCTTGCACTTGGTCACAACAGGGTCCACAAAAGGCTGCCTACATATGAAGCATGCAAAAGGCAATCCATCTTCATCTTCGTCATCCTCATCCTGGTCCGCATCTCCTTCATCTCCATCACCCTCTCCCATGGCTAACCTTCTCTTCCGTGCCTTCTCTGCTTCATCCCACTCTTTCTCCATCTGCCATCCCGACTTGTAATCCCCTCGATCATGCATAAACTTGCACGAATCACCGTACCCACAGTAACCAGTCTCTTTGTAATCCTTACAAATGTCGGGCTGATAATCAAACCTCATTGAGGTCCTGATGTGAGCAGAAGCCCGAAGAGGGCCATGTGAGCCACCAGCTTTCTCACTAGAAACAGTTTGCTCTCTCCGGAACCCAGCTTTATAATCAGTATAACCATGGATCCCTTTGTACAGTTTCTCATCTCCAGAGCTCTTGGCCTTGCCTCTCACAGCCTCCTCGGCTTGCTTAAGAACTCTCTCACGAATAGCTCGGGCATCATTCGAAAAATCAGTCTCGGTTTCAAGCGTTGCTGTAGCTCTACTGTCATGCTGAACCTGAATCTCCTTCGAAGACTCGTAATGAAACACTGGCTTCTCCTGTTCAGTGTTGGACTCCATAGTCGAACGTTTGGACGGTCCAGTCGAAAAAAATAGCTTACTGTTTGATCCTTGAGGCTTTTTCTGATTGTGTAACAGTGAACCATCAGTATCAGCATCTCCATCCTGATCTTCATCGATTGTTCGTTTTCGAATGTTTTTGTTCTTGGAGGGCTTTCTAAAGAAACTACAGACTAGAAACAAAAAGACAACAGTTTAGAGGAATTGTAACAAAAGTGAAAATTAAACAAGTAAATTGTATATGAATCAGACCTTGTTCAGGCTGTTGGGGTTGTTCGACCGGTTCAGATGGAGGAATGTTACCCGAATCCGCCATGGAAACGGAGAGAAGCTTGCAATGAAACCTGGAATGAAAATTACACGAATCTTGCAACAAATGGGGATGCAATATCAGAATCCAGGAAGTTGAATAATCTTGTCTGTGATCACAATTGGTCGGGAATTTCAACAAATTAGAACTATTTGTAGAGCAGAAAGCAAATAATTAGGGTTGAGGAATCTGGTAGAGATATGGGAGGTACGGCTACGCGGATGCGAGAGCTGAATTCGAAATCTAAGAGAAGAAGGAATGGGAGAGGCGGCTGAGAAAATGAACTGGACCGGGCTTGGTCCTGGGCCTGGGCCTAGCTAATAGAGACATCAAGGTTTTGGCATGAATGCTCAAGTCCATTTTCTGTATTTTCATTTTTTTTTCTTATTACAAGAAAAATACATAGGCTAGCAAGCAATATTGTTAGGGGTATAATACTATAATAGAATTACATTTATGATAATTTATCAACCTGGTCAAAATAATTATTTATCTAATTACAAAAATTTAATGGAATCATTTTACTCTTATAATTTGTAAGCATGAGAGCCCCAAAGCAGATCTTACCTCATAAACAACCAACAAGACAGCGACACTTAGTAGGAATGATTTGGGTATGAGTAATCTCACTTTAGTAATAGGAGAGATCCACATTTGAGATTTCTCTCTATAAAAATCTTTGTACCTTTTGAGCTTTCTGGTTGAGACTCTTACTCTTACGTTTAAAAAAATGTTCCAAAAACAAAATTAAGGTCTTACTCTTATGTCCGGGACAGAGTCTCGAAAACACAAATTGATGGCATCGCTTCGGATTGGGCTACCTTGCACATTAAATCAGCTCACCCTCAAGATAAAAATGCTTATAGGACTTGGGATATGTAACATTTTCGAGACACGTGAAACACATTTTAGTATACACATTACGTAAAAAAATCTTGAAAATAGGATTCGAGCTTTTATTAGTTGTGCATTAATTATCAACAATAACTTCAAACTAAGTTAATATGAACCTCTTTGAATTTGTTACAGTAAAATCACTTCCAGTTGCTCTTAACATTTTATAAAAATAGAAAGTAGAGACTATTTTGAAAGAGTATATTCTTTTTTTATGGGTTATATGTTTCCAGATCCCTTGGACTCACTTTTTTTATAGAGTTGGCTCATACACTCTGACATTGGTTGTTTCGAACTCCGGACTAGAATTTTTTATCATTTAACCCCCTGAAACCTGTTGTAGACGGTTGACCATGCCACGTCAACGGTTTTGCCACGTAGGCGGGTTACGTCAGACATCTAGCGTG